>PVIR01014737.1:0-39684 GCA_004026965.1 Petromus typicus
CCCCGGTAACCACATAACAATACTGGGTGTGGAGACCCACACCCAGCAGCAACCAGTACCACATACCACAGTGCCGGGCGTGGTGGCTCATGCCTGTAATCCCAGCACTCGGGAGGCAGAGGCAGGAGGATTGTGATGTGAGTTTGAGGCTGAGCTGAGGGCCAGCCTGAACCACAAAGTGAGACCCTGTCTCAAAAAAACCTAAAAAAAAAAACCTAAAAAAAAAAAGATATTCTTTTACTGCTTTTTATAGCACAAGACTATCTAAATTCTCCTGATCATATGGTAGAAATCCTAGGATTAGAAAATAGATTTTATTTTTTAATTTTATTTCTTTTTTTTTGAGACAGCGTCTTTGCTTTGTAGTTCAGGCTGGCCCTCAGCTCAGCCTCAAACTCACATCACAGCAATCCTCCTGCCTCTGCCTCCTGAGTGCTAGGATTATAGGCATGAGCCACCATGCCTGGCACTGTGGTATATGGTACTGATTGCTGTTGGGCATGAGTCTCCACACCCAGTACTGTTGTATGTGGTTAACAGAGATCGAACCCAGGCCCTTGCACTTGCAAGACAGGCGCCGGAACCACTGAGCTAAATCCCCAGCCCCCAATTTTTTATTTTTTTGATACAGGGTCTCACTTTGTAATTCAGGCTGGCCCTGAATTCACTATATAGCCCAGGTAAACAAGGAACTCATAGAAGTCCTTCTGCCTCTGCCTTCCTAGTGCTGAGATTATAGGCATGAGCCACCACACCTGGCAATGTGGTATGTGGTACCAGGGAAGGAACTTGGGACCTTGCACTTGCCAGGCAGATGCTGGAACCACTGAGCTAAATCCCTAGCCCTAGAAAGTAAGTTTTAAAGGAAAGAAGCAGTGAGAGGGCTGTTTCTCCTTTTTTTTTTTTTTTTTTTGAGACAGTGTCTCACTCTGTACTCCAGGCTGGCCTTAAAATCACAGCAGTCTTCCTGCCTCAGCTTCCAGATTATTAAGGTTACTGGGGTGAGTTAGCACACCCAGCTCTAAAGTGCTCTTTCAAGATGTTTTTCTGATGGATCCACAGTGTTACTTTTAAGACATTCTGATCGGTGTTTGCTAACTCTTGGGACGGTTTGAAAATCTTCATGAAGGAACCGCGCATGCATGACTGTCCCACTGGGTGGCTGTCCCCTCTGAAGGGACTGTCCTGTGGCACCCAATGAACCACGACTATTTTCAGTTTGGGTTTTGGAAGAACTCCTCAAATGTCTCCAAACTGCTACAACCACAGAGGGAACTACATTTTTTAAAAATCTGATATCCAAAGGCCAAACCTGTTTAACAAGGACCACAGCCTCAGTATACCGGATAACAGTCTCCGTGTGTGTGTGTGTGTGTGTGTGTGTGTGTGTGTGTGTGTGTGTGCGCGCGCACACATATGTGGAGATTGAACCCAAGGCCTTCATACTCACCTAGTCCAGTCCTTTTTTGTTTTTAATTTTTAGATGGACTCTCACAAAATTGCCTAGCCTGGGTTCACTCTGCCTTGGGCTCCCAGAGGGTTACAATTACAGGTAGGTGCCACACAACCTAGCTTAGCTCCCTTTTGGAATATTCTTGGTGCTGTTAACTTGTACTCAGGTGTCTGGATATTAAATGCCCCCCAAGACCATGTGTTGAGGGGGTGGTCAGCTGCCTGTGGTGCTACTGGGAGTGGGACCTTCAGGAGGTAGGGCCTGTGGAGTCAGAGCCCTTTGCCTTGAAGTCAGGCCATGCCCTGGAAGGGGATCTGGGGCCTGCTTCCTCCACCCCTTTCTTTTCCTGTCTTCTGGTCATTCTGAAGGGAGAAGCTTTGCTGCACCAAGTGTTCCCACCATGATCTGCTATTCCAAAGGCCCCGACCTACACAGCCTCATAACCATGGATGGAAACCTCTGCAATCATGAACCAAAATGAGTCTTTCCTCCTTTTAAACTGATTATTTCAGGTATTCTGTTTCTTTTTTTTTTTTTAAGGGTTTTTTGAGACAGGGTCTTGCGGCGTTGTGGTTCAGGCTGGCCCTGAGCTCAGCCTCCAACTCACATCACAGCAATCCTCCAGCCTCTGCCTCCCGAGTGCTGGGATCATAGGTATGAGCCACCACACCCGACACTGTGGTATATGGTACTGGTTATTGCTGGGCGTGAGTCTCCACACCCAGTATTGTTATGTGGTTACTGGGGATCGAACCCGGGTCCTTGCGCTTGCAAGACAGGCGCCGGAACCACTGAGCTATATCCCCGGCCCACAGGTATTCTGTTTCAAAAATTGAAAGTTAACATAGTTCTCTTCTAGGCCCCAGTTTTCATCACATTAATTTTTCTTGAAGACATTTTCTAAAATAAGCTTTATATGATGACTCAAGTAAAATTTTCTGAGGTAAAAGACCTCATGTCAACTCGGCAGATATTTTCCTTACATAATCCTGACCTCAGTAGGGAAAGGGATAGAGTCCCTTTGTTATAAGACTGACTTAGTTTTAGGCTCCAGAAAAGACTGAGTTTCTCAGTAATTCAGATCAAACTAAACTCCTCCAATTTTAGGCATAAGTATCCCAACTATTCAAATTAACTTCAAAAATATCTTCCTAGGGTCAGGGAAATTCTTCTGGTTTAGGAAGGTTCCTTTAGGCCTCAATTTGGGACACATGACACTTTGATGAGCACTGAATTTGCATGACTAAGATACTTTCTTGTTCCTTTTCAAATTCTTGCATGATTTAGAAATCTCTCCCAGAAACAAAGGATCACAGGAAGGAGTTCTAAAGCCAACCCTCTCCCACTCCAATCCTACTAAATTAAGTCCTGAAGATAAGGTTCCACCTAGACCAAAGCCCCTTTTAAAGCTTTTTTGTTTTGTTTTGTTTTGTTTTGTTGAGACAGAGTCTCGCTTTGTAGTTCTGGCTGGCCCTGAGCTCAGCCTCAAACTCACATCACAGCAATCCTCCTACCTCTGCCTCCCGAGTGTTGGGATTACAGGCGTGAGCCACCACGCCCGGCACAGTGGTATGTGCTACTAGTTGCTGCTGGGCATGAGTCTCCACACCCAGCCCACTATTGTGTGTGGTTACCGGGGATCGAACCGGGCCCTTGAGCTTGCAAGACAGGTGCTGGAACCGCTGAGCTAAATTCCTGGACCCCTTCTGTTTGTTTTTTGAGACAGGGTCTTATTATTTATTTAGTTCAAGCTGACCTTGAACTTATGGTAACACTCCTGCCGCAGCCTCTGGAGTCTTGGGAGTTATCGGCACGTGCCATCATGCTGACCTAATGTTTTAAACACTTTTACAAGTTGGGCCCTTATAATCTTTATGGACGTTGAAGTAAGAGAAACTCTGTGCTGCGGTGAACGGCAGTCAGAGTGAATGAGAGCTGAAAATGTAGCTCAGGGGGACCCGGGTTCAACTCTCTATTACTTCCCCACCACAAAAGAAACTAAACAAGCGATAAAGGGAGAGTAAAAGAACCCCAGCAAGCAGAGGCAAGATCTGACTTTGAGGATTTAATATCAGTGGGGGAACAGGATCGTAAAAAGTGCGCAGGGATCACGTGTGATTTACACCATCTGGAGTCAGGCTGGTTGCATCAGCGTGTTGATACTCTCTTCTACCTCTGAGAGTTTCTTCAGTATTTGGCTGACCTTGACCTCATCAAATTCCAAACACAGAAATTCAGATTCCTGTAAAACATAAAAAGATGTTTTAGAAGGGGCTCTTCATTGGATGTGATCAAGCTCCAAAGTCCTAGGATTAAACTCAAGGCCTTTGCGCAGAGCTATATTCCCACATTTTTTTTTATTATTTGATTTGAGACAGGGTCTCACTAAGTTGCCAAGCTGGTTTTGACTTTACTGTCATCCAGCTCCAGCCTACTACAGCGCTGGGACTGCAGGTGTGTACAACCACACCCAGCTAGTCTCTTTTTTTTGGGAAACCAACTTTTTAGTTCCGATGTGAGAATATCGGAGTTGTTTTTCTGTATCCAGCTTATGTCACACAACATACTATCTTTCAGTTCTGTCCACAATGGACAGAATTTCTGCTTCTTTCCCTTCTTTCCCTTCTTTCCCTCCAACACCCCAACTTTTCACTATGGGACGGCGGGGAGGGGGAAGTAGAGAAGGCAAAGAATAAGTTTGAAGGTAAAAAGAAAAATATAGAAATAATGCTCATGTAAATAGGATGAGTGTAAAGTTAAAGGGAGGGCATCAGTATTGTTAAAAATAAGAATCAAGATATATCATGTACAGATATAAATTCTCAATGAGGAACATGATCATAATGTACACCTAAAATGTACAAGCAAGTGCAATTTTTTAAAAAGACCATGTATTGTGAGATTATGGCAGTATACTAAATCAAGAGCTTAAATAACTATCCCAAATTAAAATTAAAAACAAAGGCAAATATCCAAATACAAAAGCTAGTAAATCAGAGCCCCCAGAAGAGATCTCTGAGAGGACACATCTCACAAAATGCCACACCAGCTCTGCCAACATCAGGAGGGAAGGTCATCTATACTCTGCAAACTTGTATGTCATGTCTAAATCCTTAAACTCTTTTCCAAACAAGATCAGAGACTATCACTGCTTATTCACCTATAAGATAATAGAGGGTGCTATTAGGCAAATATTTGGTTTTTCCTATTTACACAGTGAACTATATCTTTGTACCCATATAACTTCCACTTAAATGATCTTCTTATCTAGGCCCAGTAAGTATACCACAATGATTCTTCTGTAAATTAATACTATAGATAGAATGCTAAAATAGAAAATAAAAGATATTTTATTAAATATGTAAGTGAAATCATTTAGGAAAGTTCAACATAAAATAAAACAAAAATCCTATAATTTTTTATGTTATCACTGTTTCCTGGGCAAAAATTTCAGTTCTATATTAATTTATTGATTGCATTTATGTCAAGTTCTAATATTTCAAGTTCTAATGTGTTGTGGTTTCTTCTAAAAATCAATTTTTATAGTAGGATCTGTTTGGGCTGCTATGGGGAGTAGATGGTGAAGCGTGGGCTCTGGATCAGAATGACCTGGCCTTGCACACAAATCTGTGAGCTCGGGTGAACACAGTGGTACATGCTTGTAATCATAGCAGCCAGAGAGGCTGAGGCAGGAAGATCACAAGTTCAAACCTAGACTGGGCAGTTGAGCAACTTAGCGAAACCCTGTCTCCAAAATAAGAGAGAAAAGAAAAGGGCAAGGGACCTCCAGGAAGATGGCAGAGTGGTAAGGGAGAGGGTATTGATCTCTTCAAGATTCAGAATTCAGACAATGGAAGATAACAACCTGGGGAAGAAAAGAAGGGATGTGAGTCCCTGAGACTCAGGAAGATCTGAAGGGAAAACTGAACCTCACAGGAAAAGTGAAAAGATAGACCTCAGTGCAAAAAAAAAAAGAGGGGTAGTCTGCACTTTCTCTCCAGCTTCTGGCTCCCAGCAAGAAAGAAAATCGCGTGTACAGAGACACTAAGAGTGAGCGATCCCATCCTCCAGTCCAGGGAGAAGTATAGCGGACAAAACAGTGGATGCCGGCTGCAACAGCTGGTGTCTCCAGGAGAGGGCGCTCGATCAGACACAAGTTCAGAGAGCAGCCGTTTGAACCCGGGACTCAGCAGAGATAGGCTGGCTTCATGTCAGTCTCCCCGTGCTGAAATTCCAGTGACTGGGTGGGGGACAACTGCATGAGGCATCCAGGCTCAGGGAGCTGTGGTCAGGCCAGCAAGAGACATCCAGAGCACTGTGAGCTGAACAACTCAGCCCCCGACACCACGACTAGAGGCCAGGATCAGCCTGAACGTCTGTGCATTTGAAAGTACCAGAACCGACACCCTGTTCTATTCCTACTGCAGGCTCACTGGGATTAACCAGAAGGTTCTCTTGTCTACCAGCAACAACAGAATCACACACTGAACTGGGCACTACCACAAAACTGTAGACCCCAGAAGATAACCACAGGCTAGAAATTAGAGAAATCTCTTTCTTCCCCCCTTTTTTTTTCATGATTGTAAGCAATGCTTTCAGTTATTTCATTTCGTTTCCTTCTTCTTTTCTTCCCTCATCATCTTTACCCGTTCCCTGAGGCTTGAGTAACCTTCCTTCGTCCTTGAACTTTACTTCTAATCTTGTTCTTCTCTCTTATTCGTCTATTTTTTCCTCAGATCCCTTTTTAATTTCCTCCTTTTAGGATAAAATCACTCTATTAATTGGTTATTTACTGTATTAGGTCTTGTTATATAGCTATATATCTTTCCCATGGTTAAAACTGGTAAATTAATAGTTATCAGTTTGTCATTTTCTAGACTGTGCTATCATTACTGACTGTAGTACCTTAGCCAAAGTGAAACAACTGTGATCCACTGACCTTCCTTGCATGTAAACACCTAGAAAGTCTGAAGGTCATAGATAATACTATGGTCCGGTACCAAAGAACTGGGTGCTAAGCTAAACAGGCAGCAACATTACATCCCTAATAAATTGGGTCAGACTAAAAACTAGAAGCCAGCTCTGCCTAGAAAACATCTCTGAAAAGTGGTCATTTCCTAAAGAGGTCTCAATTCTAGTTATAAAGCCTATATAACAATTTATAAGCCTCAACACAGAAAACAAACAATACACACAAAAAGAGAAAACACTGAAGCAATTCATCATACCCAGCTCATTCACAGCTAACCAAAGGGGTATTAAAATGGAAGAAACAAACAAAAAATTCCACTGAATTTTTATGAATTGGTGGCAGAAGTAACAAAACAGATTACCAAGTCTCTTGACAAGAAACAACATAGAGATGAAGAGACGGTCATAATGAAAAAATGATGAATCGAGAGTAGATCAAAACTTACAAATGGAACTTAGGAAAGACATGTAAACCATGAATGTGCAAACAATGTTTGTGGAACATTTTGGATTTTCTCCGTAGATAACTTCCCTCCATCTGACTGGTTTTTACAGCACAGAGCAGACTGACTTCGTTTTGCAGTAGACTTTGACTATGATGACTTAAGTAGACTCAGACTTTGCACTAGCCAGGCAGGCACAGGACCAGTGAACTACAACCCTGGCCCTCTGACTGATTTTTATAACACAGATAACTTCACCAATAGAACAAAATATTCTCAGGGAATTTTATAAGTGTAATAACACTTTTAATCAAAAACAGGAATGAACAGACAGCTCCAGTCCCTATTTGACTGTCTTTCTCATCATGATTTATCTCCAGGTTGGCCACTATTTGCAGAAATATGCTAACTGAGGCTCTGAAAAAGAGCCTCATAAGGTCCAAAAGTTACAGGTAAAATGGAAAAAAAAAAAAAAAAAGCTATCATAGGTAAACATCTGCAGCAGGACAGATTAGAGACTAGGTAGGCCTTCTTCACTGCAGAATATGTACTGAGCTCCAAACAGTGCCAACTTTGTCTCTTTCTACACCCAAATGTGGCTTATGCAGGCACCCCTGAAAGAGTTAAAATCATCTTTTAATAGTCTGCCCTAGAAAAATAGTTACACGTGGCCATCAAAATAGATTTGGCTATCAGCTATGACCATCCAACAACTATGGCTATCAAAGCAACAATGAAGAGGCTGTATACCTAGGTATTCCAACCAGATAAACCATCAGACTAGGGCCCATCTTAAAAACTGTATTTGCTTTCACAAGTATAAAAAGTTTTTATTCTTTCTGACTCTTATTACAAGAGATCTGTTATTTGACCTAAAAAAGTTCTGACTGGTCTTATAGTTACAAGTCTAATAACTGTAAAAGGGTTTTTATACTTTAACTTGGTCAAATACATCCAAATGCGTTTTGGGTTTTGGTTTAAGAACAACTATTTTATGTGTGCTTGTCTGTCTATCTGTTCAATTTGTGAACGGCTGCAACACCCACAACTATTTTGTTGGAGCTCAACAATTTTCTTCTTTTACCCTTTTTTCTTTAGATTTTAAAAATATTTTTCTGTAACTTTAGTTGGCTTATGGGTAATTGTCATTAATATTAAAGACGTCCTTCCACCCAGGTTGCCAACTGATTAAAATAATGTCAAGATTGGTTTTACAAATGCAATGCATCTTATTGCCTGTGTACAATAATTTGGGAATCTTTCATTGGTCAAAAATAATGTGTAAATTATTGTGATCTGATTCTCATAGGTCACCTAAAATTTGTTAAGATAATTAAATGGGAGCCCCTTACACTTTAGGAAACTGCCAGACAGGACTCCCCTTCATAAATAAAGGAACAGCTGCCTTGAAATATTTTGTTCCAGCCTTTATTAATGGGACCCCAATAATTTCCATCGCCTTTAGGAGACATACTCCAATAAACATTGCTAAACATTATTTTGGTATGTTTATGTTGGTCATCATCAAAAGATTAAGTTCTTGTGAGAAAAACAAGAAGGCTTTATTAAAAGATGCTCTCAGTACAAAACTAAACTAAGTTTCAACTAAAGATTTTCTTCCTAATGAACCATTTATTTACAATTAAAATTTTATAGCTCCCAAGAAAATTGATACTTTTTTATTTGTCCTATAATTTATTCTCTAACCTTCTCTGCCATGTGAAGACATAATCTAATGGACTATTCTCTGAAGGTTATCATTTGCTGTCTGGCAAGAAGAGGTAGAGGTTGTAATATTATTCCTCAAATCCCAAATCCTTCTCTTCTGTCATTTTCAATGTTTTCTACAAAGTATTATTTCTTCCTTTTCTACTTTCTTTACTGACCTCAATTATTATACATTTCCTGTTTAATGAGTAAGTCACAATCTTGTTAATTCATTAAGTCATGAATGAATCGGTCACTAAATGAAGAATTATATATACTATGTACAACACTCAGAACAAAGAAATGGTTAAAGGAAACTCCATCTTGACAACTTTGCTTTATTTGCATAACTCTTAAATGCAGTACTGTAATATACAACAGAACATAAAACTACAATATGCAGAGTATAATCAACAAAATTACAGTATCATAGAAATTCTTTTACTGTACAAAGACACCAAGGCCCTACAAACAAGATGTATAGATATACAGAACTGTATAGACACAAGATGTACAAAAAAAAAAAATGAGTCATAAGTCTGAGTGGCAGGTCCTAAGACCAAATAGGCATTAAGCAGTAGGACATCAAACATCGCTCCTTCTTTTGATTTACATAACCAACAGCATACACACAAAGCAGAGACTCTAGACTGCCGAAGCACATAATCACCAAATACAAACCCCAAAGGAAAGCAAAGCTAAGACTCTCATCAGGGTTAAGCAGGCAAATCACACATCAACATCACAGTGAAAGAGGGAGAAATTCACTTCAATTTTTAAAAAACCAAATGACAAAACTAATATTAGCACATTAATGAAATATTGGTAATTTTAGCTTGAAGTCCGAAATGCCTTATGAGGTACATTGAAAGGAGACTCATTTACAAGCAACTCTGACAGAGTACAATATATTTATATGAAAGGAATAGAGATGTTTATCATCTTCATTCCAAGTCCAAGTCATCTAGAGTTGCTTGAACATCACTAGTAAGACAGGAATAAACTATGCGACGGCAATTGCTTTCTAAGGGGTCCTGAAAATCTACATGTTAAGATCCATAAACACCATGTAATTCATCTAATATAAAACCGGACATGAGGATGAATGACAAACTCCTTGGCCAGCGAGGACGGCAGAAGTACTGATCAAACCAGTTCTGGATTGTTGATTTTCTCCAACTGGAGAGTTCACTAACAGCATAATTTACCTACTCCCAGCTTTCTCGGGGTCATTTCCTTAAATTATTCATGACAGCACCATTAAGGAAAAATAGGAAGAGTTAGAAAACATTTCCCTTGGTCCTTCTTTAGAGAAAGGTAATAAATACAAGTAAGGAGTGAGAAGGTTAGTTTTGCTATTGTTATTAGTTTTGAGACCGGGCATCCCAAGGTAGTTCAGACTGCCCTTAAACTTGCTGTGTAGTTCATAGTGGCCTCCCAGTGATCTTCCTGCCTCAGCCTCCTAGGCTAGGATTATAGGCATGTGTCACCGCACTGCAAGAAAGGCAAAGTTCGAGATGACCAAGGAGAGCATGACTTTCTAACTCAGAGAAGTTGATGGGGAGAAAAGGATTAAATGATTTTGAGGGGTAGGGCTGTGGGAACTAATTTTATTAGGTTTCCAACTGCA
This sequence comes from Petromus typicus, assembly GCA_004026965.1. Classification (NCBI taxonomy): domain Eukaryota; kingdom Metazoa; phylum Chordata; class Mammalia; order Rodentia; family Petromuridae; genus Petromus; species Petromus typicus. The sequence continues at coordinate 10,205 of PVIR01014737.1, forward strand.
AAAGCTCTTCCTGTTTGTATCCCTGTATTAGTTTGCTTGGCTACCACAACAGAATACCACAGACTGGGTAGCTTCACACAAGAATTTATTGCTCACGGTCCAAGCGAGACCAATAGTCAGCAGATCTGGGTCTTTCTGAGGCCTTTCTTTTATCCTCACAGGATGGACATCTTTTTAACTGGTCTCTGTGCATAAGCACCTGAGGTGTCTTTCTCTTCTCAGAACAACAGTGATTTTAAATTCCAGCCACACCCTGGGCCTTTGGGACAAACTGAACATCAAAGTTAAAGAAAAATTAACATGCAAGACAGGTGTAGGAGAGACTGTGGGGAAAAGCTAACAAATCTGAAGGCATAAGCAAATTTTAGGAGACAAAATTACACTTAAAAGTGATAATGACGACATTAATAAGCAATGACATAAGCTAACCCTTAGTGAACACATATAAAATGTCAAGCTTCGTACATGCATCATTTCATGCCAGAGAAGACCATTTTAATCCCATTTTACAGAAGAGGAAAGATACTGAGTAACTTGTTCAAAACCATATAAGTAGTAAGTGGAAGAACGAGTTTCAACCCTGGGTCTGCCTGAGCACTTCACTATTTCACAACCCTGACTCACATTCATATATAACTTAAACATCAACATTAACAGTCACTAAGTACCTACCTGTGAATCTTATCCTATGATGCAGTTAACTTTAACAAAGACTCAAAGAAAAGCTGGGTGTTGCCTATGTGATATTTAAAGTCAATTTATGGTGGCCAATGAAAACCACTTTATGGATATGCAATAAGCACATCTGTCTGAAAAAATATTCAGCGCTGCAGTGGTATGACGGAAAAGCACCACAGCTGAAATAACACATACAAAGCATGCAAGATGAGAAGCGTACTATAAAGAGACTATGGCTTTTATTCCCTCTCTATTGGTGTTGAGGTGAGGAGACAGACGGATTCATTAAACAGCATTAATTAGCAGGACAGTTGTTCAAAGGACTTGTGTGTGAAGCCCTTCGAATGAGATTCCTTTTCCCATTACTCCAAACCAATCCAACACTAACCAAAATATGTGTTTACACCCAGGGTTCTATGTTATTTGAAATCAGGAAATCTGCTTTTTCTGATCAGACAACAAATTATTCTTTAGGTCTGGAGATTTAGCTCAGTGGTTCCGGCACCTGCCTTGCAAGTGCAAGGTCCCAACTTCGATCCCTGGTAACCACATACAACAATGCCGGGCATGGTGACTCACGCCCACCAGTAATCAGTACCACACACCACAGTGCCAGCTATAGTAACTCACATCTGTAATCCCAGCACTCAGGAGGCAAAGACAGGAGGACTGCCTTGAGTTCAAGGTGAGGGTGAGCCTAAGGATACCTATGGTTTAAACATTACAAAGTGAGGCCAGGGTGAGCCTAAACTACAAAGTGAGACTCTCTCCCCAACCCCAAATTGTATCATCACTTACAGGCTTTTTTGGAAACACAGGTCCAATATCATTAGACAGCCCAAAGTAGCCTTGTTCTCTTGCGTTGGCCTCCCCAGTGCTTGGGTCACAGGCCTGAGCCTCTATACCTAGATGCAGGCAGTTTTGGAATGCAAGGAGATAAATATATTAAATTGTAATGTTTAAACCGTAGGTATCCTTTGGCCTACATTTATTCTTTGCCCCAAAAAAGAGGGATCTAAACACTCGGTTTAGCAAATTCTTTTCCACTGGAGGAAGCATGTACAACATATGGTGGAGGATGCCTGTGATTCCAAAATTGGGGAGGCTATGGCAAGGAGGATGGCTGCAAGCTCGAGGCCAGCCTGGGCTAATAATAAGTTCAAGACTGGTGTAAACTATACAGAGAGACCGTGTTTCAAACAAACCTAGAGGGAACATGAATAGAATTACGACTAATTCTTGGATGAAATGCCTTGCTGGTTTCTGGAGAATTCTAACCATACATATAGTGTACAAAACATCTGAGGGCTGGGAATGTAACTCGGTGGTACAGCACTTGCCTAGCATGCATGAGATCCTTGGTTGATTACCCAATACCACATACAGTACAGAAAAAAATACTGAGATATTTTTGTCATATAATTTCAAGCATACAAAAGATGACAAAAAATAACTATTTTCTTTACTCAAATTCATCAACTGTTCAGTTGTTTACATTGTTACATGTGCTTTCTTTTTTTTTTTTTTGAGACAGGGTCTTGCTTTGTGGTTCAGGCTGGCCCTGAGATCAGCTTCAAACTCACATCACAGCAATCCTCCTGCCTCTGCCTCCCGAGTGCTGGGATTACAGGTGTGAGCCACCACGCCTGGCACTGTGGTATGTGGTACTGGTTGCTGCTGGGCATGAGTCTCCACACCCAGTATTGTATGTGGTTACCGGGGATCGAACCCAGGTCCCTGCGCCTGCAAGACAGGTGCCGAAACCACTGAGCTAACTCCCCGGCCTCCTACATGTGCTTTCTTTCTCTTGGCACCTGAAAGTAAGCATGGGATGTCATGTTCCTTTACTGCTAGATATTCTACTCCTTCATGTGACCACAGTCATTTAATATTGACAAATACAGATCAAGCACCTGTTAATACTTCAGAGAGAGAGAATGTCCTTCCCAAAACCTCACATGTTCAGAGATGGGGCTTTTGGAAGGTGACTGGGACATGGTGATGCTGCAGTTGACTTGCCATTGGAAGGTGGTATACTTGGTTGGAAGAGGCTGATCACTAGAGGTAGATATCACTCTCCCTATTACTTCTTTCTCCTAGTTCTCATGATGAAAACAGCATTCCTCTCCCAAACCCTCCCATCTTACTGATTTTGCTTTGGAGTTAACAAACCAGACTGAAACATAAGCCAAAATAAAGCTCTCCTCCTTTAAATTGTGGGTGTGAGGTATTTGTTAGAGCAACAGGAAACTGACTAAGACACCATCTCCGTTCTGGCTTATATTTAGATGTCATCCACAAGCTTCATGTGCTCATAGGCGCGGCTTTGGGGAATGCCTGGATCATGGGTGTGTGACAGTGCAATAGCCCACTGATGGATTTATAGCTGGGTATGTGCTGAGAGGTGAAGCCTGTTAGGAAAAGATGGGCCTCTGTAGGCGTGGCCTAGAAGAGTGTGTGTGTGCGTGCTGATGGCCTGCTGCTTCCTGCGTGCTATCCCTTAGACTTTCTTCCCTGCCATGCTCTTCTACTATGCCACCCTGGGTTGGAGCCAGTAAACTATGGACCAAAACCTCTACAAACTGTGAGCCAAAATAAAAGTTTTCCTCTTTTAATCTGGAGGTGTTGAATGTTGTATTTTAGTGACAAGAAAGCAGCTAAGAAAATCTCTAATTCCCAAATTCAACATTGGACATACTACAAAATCCAAAACTTTATGACTGCCAATAAGACAACACACAGGAAAATGCATGCCTGACCTCAGGTGTCAGGTTGCAGTCAAGACAGGCTCACTAAAAAGAATTAAGTAACATTATCTCTCAGATATGCTTACTGTATAAAGTAGATATGAAACATAAATAAATTTCATGTTTAAACTTCTCTCACTCCAAGATACCTTATTTTCTCACACACACACACACACACACACACTCCAAAATCTAGAAGAATCAGAAACACTTCTGGTCCCATATATTTAGGATAAACAATACTCAGCATAACACTAACATGTAACGAATGCTATCTATAGTCAAATTTTATGAAATACTTTAATCATATAATGCACAGATCTCTTCTCTCCCAATCTGCAGTCAGATCTGTGGTCACACCATGCATTTAGATACCCTTATTCTTTTAGATTTTATTCACACTACTGAAATAGGACTTTATTTATTTTCTTTCCACTACTGGGGATGAAACTTAGGACCTTGTACTTGGCAGGCAGGCCCAGTGCTACTAAGGTAAATCCCCATCCAAAACAGGACTTGAAAAAGAAAGAAAAACAAGTTTCCCCAACCTAAGCAATTCCTTCTTAGACTTCCTTCCTCCCTGCAGCTGTTCTTTCCTCTATTACAAATAAAATTATAACTTATATTAAAATTGTAACTTTATTCCTATAAGTCCTCCTGTTCTTTACATCCTATTTTTACCTCACCAAGCCCACCAAGATATGCTAGGTTACAAAACTCACAGCAGAACTGTCTTTGTTCTGCTTCTGTCCACTTTTGCAGGCAGGCAGACCAATCCTTCTCTGCAACATGTACAAAATTAGAGCCTTTCCTTTGTTCCAGGCTCAGTCTTTGGACACAAGTCTGCTGAGCTGGTGTGCACCTAAGTAAATCCTCCCGTTTCACCAGCTGGTCTATCTGTCAAATTCTGCAACACTATCATTCCCACAAACTCTTCACTCTGAGTTTTACATACATGTCAAGACCTAAGTTAAGTCTTATGTCCTTTTTTATTTTCTTCTTCAGTTTTTTGAGATAGATTCACTATGTAGCTTACACTGGCCTTGAACTCACGGTGCTCTTTCTGACTCAGCCTCCCAAGTACTGGAATTACAAGTGTGAGCCACCATGCTTGGTAAGTCTTATTTTTTTTTAATGAGGATTTTCCTGATCCCTCTAGCTAAACAGGCTACCTTTCCTATGAATTTCTAGACTTCATGATATTATAAATGTAATAATTCTTGCATATTGCCTTAGAGTGTCTGAGTCTATGTGTATGTACATACCTATTTATGAGTGCCTATGTTCAATGATTACTGAACACAGGCTTTAAAATCATATAGACGTAAATTCAAATCTGAATTAAGATTCCATCATTTTCTAGCTATGTTGTTGGCTAGGTTTTAGTTTTCTAATTTTTTTTTTTTTCCTTGAAACAAAAGTCTCACTTTGTAGTTCAGGCAGGCCTTAAACTCACTATGTAGCCCAGGCTATCCTTGAACTCACAGCAGTTCTCCTGCCTCTAACTCCCAAGAGCTGGGATTACAGGTGTGAGCCACCATGCCTGGCTTTGTTTGGTTTGTTAAAACAATGTCTTGCTATGTAGTTCAGGCTGTCCTTGAGCTTACTATGTAACCCAGGCTGGTCTCAAACTTGAGCACCTTCCTGCTTCAGCCCCAAATGCTGGGATTATAGGTATATTCCACTTTCTCATGCTTAAAATGGTGATTTTAACAAATTTAACTGGTAAGTTTTCTATAAAGTTCTCATAACACATCTGAGGCAACTTGAACAGTTCTAGGGGGCTAAAACCTCTCTGACTGGGGCCAGGGATATAGCTCAGTGGTTCTGGCGCCTGTCTTGCAAGCGCAAGGACCCGGGTTCGATCCCGGTAACCACATAACAATACTGGGTGTGGAGACTCACCCCAGCGGCAACCAATACCACATACCAGTGCTGGGCGTGGTGGCTCATGCCTGTAATCCCAGCACTCGGGAGGCAGAGGCAGGAGGATTGCTGTGATGTGAGTTTGAGGCTGAGCTCAGGGCCAGTCTGAACCACAAAGCGAGACCCTGTCTCAAAAAACCGTAAAAAAAAAAAACCTCTCTGACTTTACCATAGTATGTCAGATTAAAAAACATTTTTAAAAATGTTAGGTATGTAGTATTTCTAATTTCCAAAGGGGAATATGTAAGTACTTCCTTTTGACACTAACACATTATACCTCTGGAAACGTAATCCAGCCAAGGTACTTCACTGCCAGACTGAAATCAGCAGCAGTATCTCACTTTGATACTCCCAGTGGCCACCTCCTGATAGCCTGTTTCTGCCTGCTTAGCTCAAGAAGCACATGTCCAGGACCGGGGATTTAGCTCAGTGGTTCTGGCATCTGCCTAGCAAATGCAAGGTCCTGTGCTTAATCTCTGATAATTACATATCACAATGCTGGACATGGTGGCTCACACGTGTAATCCCAGCACTCGGGAGGCAGAGGCAGGAGGATTGCTGTGGTTTGAGGCTGAGCTCAGGGTCAGCCTGAACTACAAAGTGAGACTCTGTCTCAAAAAAAAAAAAAAAAAAAAGTACATGTCCATCAGCTAGCTGAAAGATACCCAGAGGTGTCATAGTTGAGTGTGTTCCTTTCCTTTAAGCTCCGGCTGTGACAGTGGCCTTGACAGCTGAGTAGTAAAGTATGACAGGGCACATATGTGAACAAGACTTCATGCTAGAGCTGTCAAGAATGTGAATCTGCTTACAGGACTACTAAGGAGCCCTCTGACTAAAAGCAGAGTCAGCTGCTCAGGTACAAATTTAGTCTTTCCCCTCTGTCCATCTCTGACAATTATAAGAAAGAAGAGACTATTCAAATCAAGTACTTTTCTTATAATCAAATTGAGAATTTTAATATTCAACAGTAACACTGAAAAATCAGAAGTCCACAATTTAGTTGGCATTCATACTATGCTTCACTTCCATAATTTTCTTGCTTTTAGCAAGAGGGCAAGGGAGCTGGCATGCAGAACTTTTCCAACCCAGTGATTTTTATGTGACAATCATCCTCCCTTCCTCTGAGGAAACATCAATAAAATTCTGTTTGTGGAGGGCCGGGGATTTAGCTCAGTGGTTCCATCGCCTGTCTTCCAAGCGCAAGGACCTGGGTTCGATCCCCGGTAATCATATACCATACTGGGTGTGGAGACTGATGCCCAGCAGCAACCAGTACCACATACCACAGTGCGGGCTTGGGGCGTGGTGGCTCATGCCTGTAATCCCAGCATTCGGGAGGCAGAGGCAGGAGGATTGCTGTGATGTGAGTTTGAGGCTGAGCTCAGGGCCAGCCTGAACTACAAAGCGAGACCCTGTCTCAAAAAAAAAAAAAAAATTCTGTTTGTGTTAAATTGACCCTCTCTGCCAAAGATTGGAACAAAACAAGGAATGTGGTAGCTGGATCAATTCTTCAAAGAAATATAAGCAGAGAAATATAAGCAGAACATGGTGGCACATACTTGTAATCTCAGTATCTAGGAGACTGAGGCAGATGAATCACCATGAGTTTGAGGCCCATCTAAATTACACAGTGCGTTCAAGGCCAATCTGAATTACATAATGAGACCTGTCTCAAAAAAAAATCCAAAGCAAATGAGAGGGGATGTAAAACTATTCTGAGATTTGGAATCAAATTTCATTTGGGTTTTTCTGTTATTGACTCAAAATATTCCATCAATTTTCTTTTTTTCCTCCCTGTCAAGCAGAACTTCAAATGAAGTCATATGTTCCTCAGGGGATTAAAAAAAAGAAGAGAAATAAACAAGAAAATCTCTGTATCCAACATTTCAAACTTTAGAGAATGGTCTCTAGCAAAGTTAATGACGATTTATATATGCAATATGAAAAGAAAAAGACTTCTAATGCAAAACCTTTATTTTTATCAACGAAGATTAAAAATATAGTAACATGAACATTAAAAATGGAACTTTCAAATATTTTGTCTTTTATAAGGCAGAGGCCCTAAGTTTTAGGTTATCTCTGAAAAAGACACTGAAACAAACAATTTTAAATCTTGGTATGGTGGTATATACCTGTCATCCCAGCATTTGGGAAGCTGAGACAGGAAGATCACCACAAAGTTCAAGAGCTTGGACTACACAGTGATACTCTGCCTCAAAATAATTAAATAAATAAATAAACCAAGAGTACACTGGTTTAGAAATATGAATTATTAACTGGAGATTAAATCTCTGCATGTCAATGAAAATGCTCTACCATGGAGGTAACCTCTGTTCCTTAGGACACAATGCCTCTACTGAATTCCCAGAAATTCATATATACTTGTACAGACTTTTTTTTTGAGACAGGGTCTTACTATTAGATCAGGTTGGACTTGAGTTTACTGTGTAGCTTAGGTTGGCCTTGCACTTTGATGATTCTGCCTCAGTCTCCTGAGTGCTGGAATTACAGGACTGTGCCACAATGCTTGCCAAACATCTTTTATTAGAGGGGAATAGCTCTTTTCACTGTTCTGGGGCTCAGAAGGCAATATACCACAGTGTGGCACTTCGACCTGCTGAACTACAGTAATATGAAGGTCTCGCTGACCCCTCCCGTTCCACTCTTCTCAGTCTTCTTTCTCTTCCCAAGAGCAGGATGGGGCTCTACTCTAGTTCCTCTGGCTACGAGAGGCTAGACTGTCCAGATTAACTACCAGTAAGTAAGACTAGATTCTGAGACTACACGTAAACTCCTGATGAAGTCTGCACCAGGCTATCCTTTACTCTGCAGGCCCATTCACCTTCCCTCCACAATAATTTACTTCTCTAAAACTGCTGATAAGAGCCAAGGATGTAGCTCAGTGGTTCTAACACCTACCTTGTAAGTGCAAGGTCTTGAGTTTGATCCCCAATACAAAGAAAAACACTAAATCACAAATAAAATTATCAACATTCCTCACTTCCCACTCCCCTATAAAAAGGGTATTTAATAATTTAGTCTTTTTTTTTTTTTTTTTTTTTTTGGTTTTTTGAGACAGGGTCTCGCTTTGTAGTTCAGGCTGGCCCTGAGATCAGCCTCAAACTCACATCACAGCAATCCTCCTGCCTCTGCCTCCCGAGTGCTGGGATTACAGGCGTGAGCCACCACGGCCAGCACTGTGGTATGTGGTACTGGTTGCTGCTGGGCGTGAGTCTCCACGCCCAGTATGGTATGTGGCTACCGGGGATCGAACCCAGGTCCTTGCACTTGCAAGACAGGCGCCGTAACCACTGAGCCAAATCCCCGGCCCCGTTAATATTTTAGTCTTTCTTTGGGTTTTCATACTTCATGTGACTCACATGTGCCAGCAATTAATACATCTATATACCTTTGCTCCTGTTAATCTGTCTGCTGTCAGTTTGTTTCTGTAGACTCAATTGTCACCCTTCAGAGAGCAAAGAGGAAGTTTTCTAAGCTTGACACTTGCATCTCACAGATCTTGGCATGAAAAGTTCATTATATTTAAAGCATTTTGATGGCTAGGTTTAGAAAGAAGTCTCTAAATTCTGCTATTTTATAGAAAAGTCAGGAATAGAGCCTTCTCTATCATGATCATGGAACACAAGTGGTACTACAGAAGGTAAATCACTGGTTTACTACTCACATTTAGATTTATATCTGGCTCCAAGGCTACTAGCTGTATAACCTCGGAAAATTTTTAAGTGTTGGTTTCTAAATATAAAAAATGAAAAAACAGTGCCTCTTTAACAGGATTATTATAAAGACTAAGTCAGCACATGTATAAACACCCAGCACTATGTCTTATGTGAATTAGTCTCCAATAACTGTCCCTATTTTGTTAACATGTACTTTATCCCCTGATACTTTATAGGAATAGGCACTTGGGGGCCGGGGATTTAGCTCAGTGGTGCCCGCCTTGCAAGTGCATAGACCCAGGTTCCGCCCCCCCCCACCCCCCCATGTAACCACACAGAACAATGCTGGGTGTGGAGACTCACGCCCACCAGCAGTCAGAATCACAGCACAGTGCCAGGCGTGGTGGCTCACGCCCCGTAATCCTAGCACTGGGAGGTAAAGGCAGGAGGATTGCTGTGATGTGAGTTGGAGGCTGATCTCAGGGCCAGCCTGAACTACAAAAGGAGACCCTGTCTCAAAAAAAAAAAAAACAAACACTTGGTTCCAAATAGTGACAAATAGTCATGTGAAAGACTCTTGGGGCCTGATACTGTCCCAGAGAAACAAAAAAGTTCTCACACTGGGGAAAAGCACCAACTGCTTCAGGCTATCACAAGCTCCAAACAGTAAATCTCCTCCTGCATGCTTTTACAGTCTTACTTGACATCCTGAGAACTTTGTCCGCTTCCAAGGGTCCTTCTCTCCTTGCAATGATAAGGCATATTGTTTGCCTTCTTTTCTCTTCTTAATACAGGTCTTTATTCAACAAGACCACCCACTGGATTACAATATTAGGAATCAGAAAAGGCCAGGTTCAACCATAAGGAATTGGGAAAGCCTCAGAACTAAATAGGAAGTCTTTCTTAACCCTTTAGGAGCTAGATTTTTGTGCTTTCTGTTCTCAGAAACAGCAGGTGTGCTGATGCACTGGTTCAAACAGGCCTACTTTCTTCATTTGCATTATCAAAGAACTCCTACCACATGGAAGACTTCTTACTGAAGTCTAGGGTCTCAGACTAGGACCACAATCTTTTTTTTTTTTTTTTTTAGGTTTTTTGAGACAGGGTCTCACTTTGTAGTTCAGGCTGGCCCCGAGCTCAGCCTCAAACTCACATCACAGCAATCCTCCTGCCTCTGCCTCCCAAGTGCTGGGATTACAGGCGTAAGCCACCACGCCTGGCATTGTGGTATGTGGTACTGACTGTTGCTCGGCGTGAGTCTCCACACCCAGTATTGTATGTGGTTACCGGGGAATCGAACCCGGGCCTCTGCGCTTGCAAGACAGGCACCGGAACCACTGAGCTAACTCCCCGGCCCCAAGGACCACAATCTTAATAAAGCCTCACTTCGCAGCCTCTCCTGCTCCAAGGTGCGGGCGGACCTGACACATGGCACCTCCTAAAGCTATGAACTGACGGAACTGAAAGCCATGATGGCTACTGATACGGCTCAATATGTTCCATCTCGATGATGACTGTAGTAAACCAGGACATGCCACTCCAAATGCGCCTCTCTGGCACAAAAGCCTCTTTCAAAGAACTGGAGAAGCTCTAAAAATTAGTCTTTGGTAAGAGAAATTTGTATCAATAAAGAAAATCTCAACCAGGCATAGTGAAGATCTCAGCCAGGTGTGGTGGCACTTGTCTGTAATTCCAGCACACTAGGAGGAGGCTAGGACAGGAAGACAGAGGACTGAAAATTCAACCCTCGCCTGAATAATTTAGACTCTCCAAAATACAAACAAGGGCTGGAGATGTAGCTAAGTGTGGAGTCAAGGTTTAACCTGCATTACTACCAAAACAAAAAGACTTATGCTTTACTGATTTAATTATCTTTCTCAAGCTGATAGAGAGAGGAGAACACCCTTATAATATGACTGACTGATTGATCAACTGCAATATGAGAACTGAAACCAGGGTCTTTTCACTAAGGTAGAGAGATTTACTTCTGCATAATAAACTGTACTTTTGTTTTACAGGCTTTTCCTGGACATTTTAGCCAGGTTTTCCTCCACATCCTTCTTCATTTCAGAGAATAATGGCATTTAAACCTCAAGTCTGAGCTACCCCCATGAGGTCATCTCTCAAGGTTATCTCCTCTTTATATGGAGGCATACAAATTATTAAACTTCTGTTTTATTCCTATTGATCTTTTTTTTTTTAGGTTTTTTTTTTTTTTTGAGACAGGGTCTCACTTTGTAGTTCAGGCTGGCTTTGAGCTCATCCTCAAACTCACATCACAGCAATCCTCCTGCCTCTGCCTCCCCAGTTCTGGGATTACAAGTGTGATCCAACATGCCCTGTATTGTATGTGGTTACTGGGGGAATCGAAAGGGGGTGGTTTGTGCTTGCAAGATAGGTGCCAGAACCACTGAGCTAAATCTCCATGCCCCCTCCCCCCATATCTTCTTCAGAGCTAGCTAGCATGCATGTATGCATTTATTTTGGTTTTTTTGAAACAGCGTTTCACTACGTAGTTCAGGTGGCCTTGAACTTATTAAATAGCTTAGGCTGGTTTCAAACTCATGACAATCCCGCCTCAGCCTCCCCAAGTGCTGGGATTACAGGCACATGCTTCCCCACCTGGATTCAGAGCTAGTTTTTATTAAAGCATTTTTTCTTCCATTAATCTGACCCCTAAGTCTTTAGGTGAAACAAAGTACCGAGTATCTTGTACTTTTCAGGTACAGTTCTTAACACCGGGGGTTCAGCTTTAAATAAGAGAATCTCTGCCCTTGAAGACCTCCCACTTTGGAGAAAGGGACAAGATACAACAACTTAAGAAGCAATTTTGATAGATCATGTATTTGAAAACTTGCAATCTACAGTAAATATACAAAACAGTACTTTAGCTGTCATGAGAAAACTATTAGCTACCTTCCAAGTAGTTTACCTCAGGGGTAAAGAAGGTTGAATGAATCAGAGACTGACCCAGTTCCAAAACCCCATTCTCTTATTACCGTCTACTTGCTGTGATTAACATCATTGCTTCTGCCCTTTGGTAACATACACAAGCAAGATGACATCATTTGTAGGGAGATAATAAAAATCAGAACAGCATAAAATTACAGAACACAAGATAAGAAATCAGAAGATCTAGGCTCCACTTCCAATTCTAGTACTTAATATGCATGGGAACTTAGGTAATCACTTGAACTTCTGGAACCTGACTTTCTTTACCTGTTCTATCATACTTCACAGGATTTTTAGGAAGTTTTAGCATGATAATAAAAGAATAAAACTCATCTTTTCTGCTCAATTAGTGCTTGGCATTGCTATTAGTTCTACAACTTATAGGTGGAAAAATAACCCACCTTGGGGTCAAATAGCTGTTTTGAAAACTTAGCTTCTATATTTCAGGGGGACGAGAGAGGAGTATCCCAAAAGGCTTCCTTACCATTTGGAGAAAATGGAACCTAAAATGTGATCACAGGCCCGGAGTCCTTTCTAATGATTACTTCCCATCTCACTGGGAGAAGATAAAGAATTATTTTCTGAAAAGCTTTTTTTGGGGGGAGGGTTCCAGGAATATAACTCTGGACGTTCACTTGCTAGGCAGGTGCCAGAACCACTGGGCTAAATCCCTGCCCCCCTGAAAAGCTTTTCTGTTTTGTTTTTGTAGTACTGGGAACTGAACCCAGGGCCATTACACCTAGATGTACCTCTAGTTGTTTTTTGTTTGTTTTTTTTGAGACCGGTCTCCTTTTGTAGTTCAGGCTGGCCCTGAGCTCAGCCTCAAACTCACAACGATCCTCCTGCCTCTGCCTCCCGAGTGCTGGGATTACAGGTGTGCGCCACTACGCCCGGCACTATTGTATGTGGTTACCAGGGACTGAACTCAGGACCTTACCCTTGCAAGGCAGACACCAGAGCCACTAAGCGAAATCCCTGGCCCTCCAGTTGTTTTTGTTGTTGCTGTTTTTAATTTTGAGACAGAGACTCACTGAACTGTTAAAATTCTTAGACCGGCTCAAAGCTGAGACCCTAGGTGCTGAGATCATAGGCGAGCGTTACCACCACCACGACCAGCTGAAAAACAGTTAATTTTATGCTCCATAATGTCCTTATGTTAATCATTAAGATCAAGCAGATACCTATCAGGGCAAACTATATTTATGGGGGGGAAGTTGTCACCATTTTGCTTAGAAATGCGTACCTGAAACTAAGTGTAATGTAGACATCCCTCTCTATGCTTTCAGTTCCTGTATTAGTTTTCCTTTACTGTGACTAAATTTATTTAATTCTTTATTGGTACATTTTACATACACACCATAATCACACTCTACATTGAGAATTTGTATCAGTATATGACACGACTTAGTTCTCATTTTTTTCTATTCCCCTGTCCACTCTTCTACCCACCACCCCCATATACATATGTTTCCTTTTTTATCATCACATTTTTTCTACTGTGACTAAATTTATAAAGATGAAAAGTTTATTCTGTCTTATAGTTTTAGGTTTCAGTCCATAGTTACTTGATCCATTACTTTTAGGCCTGAGGTGAGGCTGAAAATTATAGTGAGGAATGTGGGAAAGAGCACAAAGATGTCACATGCAGTTGACCAGGAAGGAGAGAACTCATCTCTTATAACAAGGCCTCTGCTCCCAACCAGTGAAACTGTGACTCCGTCAAAGGATGCTCTCTTCATTGGACCAGCATCCTCATGAACTCCACCAGCCCTCACTCTCTGAGCATTTTATTACAATGAGGACCAAGGCTTCAACACATGAGCTCAAGAGAAATTTAAGATCCAAATTGTAACTGTTCTCCTTGCTCTTTGTTCAAGGAGAGTACTAAACTCCAGTATTTTTCTTACCTACGGTGAGCAATAAACCTTTCTTTTTTTCCTTTCTGCAGTACCGGGGATCAAACCTGGGCCCATGCACTTGCAAGATAGGCATGGTACCACTGAACTAAATCCCTGGCCAGTAAACCTTTCTTCCTTTACTTTCTGGTGTGCTCACTGGTTTTGCATTCATCAAGATGGAAGCAAAACCATTCAGTTTCTCCACTTTATGGGTTATTCTTGTTGATTACTTTGAGTTAGGAAGTATGAAGTCACTTCTCTTAGCTACAGAGACACTGATTATCAAGCTCACTCTTTTTCTCAGACGACCATCCATTTGTCTGCGAGGGATATCTCCTGAGCTACCATCTTAAATTCACTTGCTATGGGGCAGGACAGCCAGACGGAGTTAGATCATCCAGGCAACAAGGGGAGAGTAAGGAATGGTAGGAATAAAGTGGCAAGTCCAAGGGTCATCTAAAGGGAGATTCAGACATTTAACTTATTATTTTTCTAATTTGAGGAGCTAAGTATTAAGCTGGGTCTCAAGTTAGCTGAGGGAAAGAGGACAATTGAGACGAGGCAAACAAGATGCACAAAGACAATGAGGTAGAAAGACCTGGCATGCCAGGGCCTAGGGTGGGAAATTGAGTAGAAGAGCTTGCTGAAAGAGTGGCTTCCTTCAGAAAACATACACAGGTGGGAAAACTTCCAAAAGACACTACACTATGGTAAAGATAGTTTTCAAAGGACAAAGAATAGACAATGGAGATTAATGAGGAAGGACATCATTCTGTTGTATTTCCTATTTGGGCAATGATTAGGTGTTACTGTTCTTCCCATTTTCACAAAACAGAAGATAAGGCTGTATGTTGACCCATGAAGTTTAAAAGCTCTGAGAAATTTCCAAATGAGTGCCAGTTTAACTAACCAACTATAAATCAAATCTGCTGGCAAAGTAGTGGTCAAGGCTTTCAAAGTAAAATTAAATGCTCTCTAAGGGACTGCTTCTGATCAATAAAAACATTTAGACTTTAACTCCCAAACAACAGACTTGTGGACGTTTTGGCACACTGTCAGGTCATCATCAGGCAGTATGCTCATCAGATGGTCTATCAGCTGGCAAGAAGCTGGTTGAGGAGCGTTGGCCAGAGACGTGTTCAACAGAGAACAAAGCCCAAAATGTACTATCATGTAGAGACGTGGCTCCAAGCCACGCATGTTTCAACACCGCAGCCATTTTTGCTGTCATCTGTGACATATAATTTTGATGCTATCAGCCACTTCATACTCTCTTAGTACAATCCCTAGAGACATATGGCCAGGAGAATATAGCTAATGACCTTCACCATGACCAATAATACTAAATTACCAACTTAAACAGACTTTGGTCTCTTAGAGAAAACATCATACAGAGCAAAGTTGAAAAGGGCCATACTGTTTACATCACTAAAGAACTTAAATTTTATTATAAGGCAATAAAGAAATCACTTAAAAATTTCGGTTAGGAAGGAGTATAACATGATCAAAATAGAGTTTAAGGAACACTAACCTGGTAGCAGTATTCAACATGGCTTCAAGAGAGATAAAGACCAGAAGTAGAGCTGGATGTGATTATGCATGCCCATAATTCCAGCACTCAGGAGCCGAGGCAGGACAACTACTTTTGAGTTTGAGGGCAGCCTAGTGAGTTTCAGACCAGTATGAACTACACAGCAAAACCCTGTTTCAAAAACAAAACAAAACAAATGACCAGAAATAGACACAAGAGCAACCAAGTCCACGATGTGTTATCCTACATGCAGCACACCACACACACAAACAAGAGCAAACCAGACCATGGGGGACGGCCCCCCTGCAGGAACAACCAGACCTGCGCCACACAAGTGACACCCCATCACAAGGGCACAGCCATCACCAACTTTAAAGTGACTATACATTATGGTTTACCACGGCATGGGGCAGCAGAGGCAAGGACCACCCAACCAACCTGATCCTAGACAAGGACAACTCCCAGGGAAGGAAGGGAGCAACCGCATCCCATAGCTGCAGACATTACGTCCAACAACACACCCAAACTCCTGCCTTCACTGACAGAGACCAGAGGCGGATTGCAGGAGTGAGGATGCACCTTGGCTCGGACAGTAACCACAGTCTGGGGGACTGGACGGAGGGGCCTCAGATGTGGACACGAAACCTCAAAATTAACAGGCCCTAAAGGTAGGAAGAGAAAATCATGACTGGCTGGATCCCAATACTATAGATCTTGGAAAGAATTCACCCATTCAAAAACACAGGAATGTTTTTCTTTGAATCAATATTTTTTTGATTTTTCTATTTTGTATATTTAATCTTTCTTTCATTGAGTTGTTTTGCAGGTTAGGGTTTTTCCTTCCTTCCTTTTTTTTTTCCTCTTATTTTCTGTTCTCTCCTTTTCTCTTTTCCCCTTTCAACTTGTTTTTCTTCCTTGTCTTTCTTTTGGGTCAACCTATGAGACCAAAATATTAAGTGAAGTAAATCAGACACAAAAGCTTAAATATTGCATGGTTTCCTATATGGCAAATACAAAAAAAAAGAACAAGATAAAAAACAGATAATAAGATATAGAAAAGATATGTCTTTCTCAGATGAAAAGTGGACTAATGGGTGGAGAGAGGGGTATGAAAGGATATAAAGGAATTGAGGGCTGGGGATTTAGCTCAGTGCTTCCAGTACCTGCCTTGTAAGCACAAGGTCCAGAGTTCGATCCCTGGTAATCACATATAACAATGCCAGGTATAGTGACTCATGCCCACCAGCAATCAGTACCACACAGCACAGTGCCGGGCACAGTGGCTCACACCTGTAATCCCAGCACTCAGGAGGCAAAGACAAGAGGACTGCTGTGAGTTTGAAGTTACCTGGGCTACAGTGAGCTCAGGACCAGCCTGAACTACAAATAGCAAGACTCTGTCTCCAAAAAAAAAAGGAATTGAAATGTATTATGCACATGTGCCAACTCCACACAAAGAACATAAGAACTATATGCTGCATATATATACTAATAAAAGTTTTTTAAAAGGCCAGAAGTAGGGAGAGCAAATACAAAGTTGGCAGTATATTTGGTAGGTTTGTAGGATGCTCAGGAGGCCAGTCTGATATGTGGCCTAGGAAACTCTCAGAAACTATTGCTACTCTCACAGAAGGGTGTCTTTCTCACATATATACTTTCATGCTCGCATGTATGCCTGCCACAGTACGTAGGTCTCTTACTAATTCTGTTCTTTCACCATTAATTTCCACAGTGAATAGATGGCCAATGAGTACTTCTCTAACTCAAGCTCTGCAACCTCTCAGTTGCAATGCTCATCCAGAATCTGGCAACTTCCCTGTCAGCAAGTTCAAAATCCTAAGAGGAAGCTATCTCATTTAAAAACTATTATCTCCACAGAAGCAAAGCCTATCCTACCAACTCATGGCACAAATACCTGTTTAACTTATGCACAGAGCACCTTATTCAAAGTTTTCTCTGATCTAACTAGTTGAGGTCAGTGAGTAGGGCTCATGCATCAGTGTGTTCTGCTATTCACACAGGATGCAGGGAATGTAGGTCCTCTTGGGTCAGCTGGTAAGATAGAATTTTGCGTTGCTATAACAAGAATACCACAGACTGGGCAACCATAAAGACAAGAAGTTAATCTATTACAGTTTAAGACTGAGGGGCCTGCATCTGGCAAGGGCGTTTTTGCTACACGATCCTGTGTGATGCTGTGGAAGGGAAAGAGCACTCATGAGAGACTCAGAGGGAACAAGAAGCTCTTCACATGCAAAGTTTGAATCTAGATCTGAATCTCTAACCATGAACTAAAGTAAATGTTAAAACAGAAACACCCTGCTGGAAGATAAACTAGGTAGGTGAAAGTCTTGAAGTCATAGGCATAGGCAAGGACTCTCAACAGAATCCTGGCTCCATAGGAAATAGCGCAAAGCATCAAGAAATAGCATCTTATCAAATGAAAAAGCTTCTGTACAGCAAAAGAAACAATGAACAACATGAAAAGGCAACGCATAGAGTGGGGAAAAACTTTGCCAGCTAGTCCTCACAATACCATCTGACGGAGTGGACAGACTGCCGGCTCTCATGTATCTGAGCAAATAACAGTGCTGTGCCTATGAGATGCTCCTCAGCCTTGTCAGAAAGGTTGCTTCTTGTATTCTGCTCGTGTCCAGAGACTTTGCCTGAGACTGAGATTAAGGGTGGTGGACTAATTAAACTGGCAGAAGGAATTTCAGGGCTGTCTTATGCTGAAGCGGTGGTATGACTACTGCTAGGGGCTTTTAGCCTGATTTACATTAAGACAAACTGCAAATGTACATCCAAAAGTACAGCTGTACTTACTGAAAATAATAGGAAGCCATGCTCCGGTGGTACAAACAGAAAAGTGGTGTTAGGACAGCAGGAAAATAAAAAGCAGAAATAAATTCTGCTTTGGGGCCTCCACGTTAGGTGCCTCTCTTCGGGTCTCTGGATAAGACTGACAGGAACGACTGACAAGTCTTTTCTATCTCGGTCCCCACTGACCGGTTTTTTGATGTTTTTCTCCCATCTAACCCTGAACAGCACTCAACTGTTATTTCTGTTTTTCTAATCTTGAGAGTACATAATGAAATAACAAAAGGAGATCACCATGTCCCCAGTGGAAGAGCACTGGCCCCAAGGGAGACTCCGCAGGAGATACCTAGAGCCAGAAGTGCCTTTAACTTCTGAAAAGCTGAGTTATCTGCCCCTTTTCCCTTTTCCTTTTTCCTGTTGCTGCTGCTACCTCTCTAGTGATCTTCAATAAACAGCTACTTACTAATGAGTGTACACTTGATAATTCTTCCCTTGTCATACATAAAAATTTGGACTATTACTGGCCCTTCAACTGTAACAATAGTATTAAATGGAAGCAAAAAATTCTAAGGCTTTCTTCTTCCTTATGACTGAAAAATTATTCTAAATAGATCTGGTGGGAGAGAAGGAAGAAAGGGAGGAAGGTTGATTCTGAATATATATCTGAAGAGAGGACAGATAAGAAAAAATAAAATAAGGCTGGGAATTTAGTTCAGTAGTTCTAGTGCCTGCTTTGAAAGCACAAGGTCCCAAGCTTGATCCCCAGTATCCACATACAACAGTGCCAGCAGTGGAGACTCACGCCCACCAGCAATGAGAACCACATACAACACTGCCGGTGCGAGGTGACTCACACCTGTAATCCCAATTCTTGGGAGAGAGACAGGAGGATTGCTGAGTTCAAGGCTGAAGCCCCTCACACTTACAAGACAGGTGCCAGAACCACTGAGCTAAATCCCCGGCCCCTTTTTAAAAATTTTTTGAGACAGGGTCTCACTTTGTAGTTCAGGCTGGCTCTGAACTCACTAACCTAGGCGAGCCTTGAACTCACAGCAATCTTCCTGCATCTGCCTCCTGAGTGCTAGGATTATAGGCGTGAGTCACCACACCCACCACTGTGGTGTATGGTACTGATTGCTGGTTGGCATTGTGATATGTGGTTACCAGGAATCAAACTTGGGACCTTATACTTGCAAGACAGATGCCAGAACCACTGAGCTAAATCCCTGGCCCATTTAACAATTTTTTCAAGGGTTTAAAAATATTTTTTTTTGGTGGTACTAGAGATCGAACTCAGGACTTTACTAGGCAGACATAGCACCAAGCTACATCCTTGGCCCAAAGGTCTAAATTTTAAAAAGAAAATAGGTTTGGAGTATGGCTTGACATTGAAAATAAAATATTATTTTCTTATAAATACTAACCCAAATAGTTTTGGAGACAGAAGATTTAACTGGCCTCAAAGCTCACCTGCATCAAACGCTGCTTCACCTGTAGCACATTACTTTAGCACTAGCATACAAAAATACATAAAACAGCCAGACATCGTGGCACACACCTGTAATCTCAGTACTTGAGAAGATGAGGCAGGAGGACTGCTATGATTTCTAGGCCAGCCAGTGAGTTCAAAACCAGCCTAAAACATACAGCAAGACCCTGTCTCAATCAATCAATCAATCAAACAGCTCAAAGGTAATTACTACACCTTTTTTATGAATTAAACTGCCAAAAGAATATTCAAATCAACTTTACAAATGCAACTTATCAAGCAAAGAAAATCAAAAGTATTTTTCATTAATGAATCTAGAGTTTTTAATCTAGAGAATAAAAAAATCATTCATGTAAATAAAGTCATGAATAAATTTCAGCCTGAAACATGTTATATGTTAAATGATGGTATTATAGATAGCTAAATTAGTTAGAAATATTATAGATAGTCAGACAAAGCTAGGTTCTCAAGAGACAGGTAAAGCACATTATAACTGTAGCCAGAGACATATTCGTTGGAGATCAGGCATTGTCAAGATAAAGACGAAATCACCAGGCCTGCATACTTCCCCAAAGGACAGGACAAGTAGTAGCACTGGCCTAATGAAGTCTAGACAGAAATAAGTCACCTTAGTGGTGACCAAGACCTCCAGACCCATCATTTCCTAGAAGAGTCTTCTTTGTCTCCATGCACTTACTTCTCCCTTGAATCACTATTACCTGGGTGACTACACTTGTAACTTTATCTAATCCATGTTGTACCCAGTGGTTTCTGCTCAATAAAACTTCCTGGTGAAGTGGGGTCCTTGTCTTGCCATTCGGGACCCATTCGGCTCTTTGGAGCTATCCTCTCAATGAACACTTCCTACTCAGAACCTCCTTTGTCCCTCAAACTCAGACTTCATCTTAAGAGAACATGAACTCGGTGTTACAAGACATCTACCAGACTGGAAATTGTACTCCCCTTGTATCACTTGGAGGTCCTATTTCTTCTACTGATAACGTTTCCTGCATCATGAGGCCCCAGTGAGATATCTGCACAGAGGTCAGAGTTTGCTTTCGTTTCACAGATTCTGAAAGGCAACTTGCTTAGGTAATCAAAAATGTTATACTTGGGGGACTGGAGATTTAGCTCAGTGGTTCCAGCGCCTATCTTGCAAGCACAAGGACCCGGGTTCGATCCCCGGTTAACCACATACAATACTGAGTGTGGAGACTCACCCCAGCAGCAACCAGTATAACATACCACAGTGCCGGGCCTGGTGGCTCACGCCTGTAATCCCAACACTCGGGAGGCAGAGGCAGGAGGATTGCTGTGATGTGAGTTTGAGGCTGAGCTCAGGGCCAGCCTGAATCACAAAGCGAGACCCTGTCTCAAAAAAAAACTTTAAAAAAAAAAAAATGTTATGCTTGTTCATGAATTGCTCATGCTTTGAATTTTTATGCCTTGTCTCTTTTATACCCTGTCTTTTCTTAAAACTATGGTAAGTCTGAGAAAATCAGAGCGTATGTCCCATCAAAGAAAGTGACATTTTACTGTTGTATATGTGGCATTTGGGCTTAGTTGCTAAATTTAGTAGTGTTGATTTATGGTGCTTGTTTAGCAGCATTACGGAAAAGTAACGTTAGATCGCCACCTAGTGGACTTTGATACTAACTATAGGGTAAATTTTTAAAATGCTATAAAACGGACCGTTTTATGAAATCTAGTTTATATTTAGAAAATATACATGCATATTAATAAAATACAGGACTCTAGCTGTCAGTTAAAAGGCAATAAGTTTTGAACTTTTCTATAGATTTTCAGGACAGGGTTCAATGAGACAGATGGTCTAATCCTCTCTAGAGAAAATGTTGGATCTGTTCTGCCTGTTTCTTTTCTGGTCTGATTTTCGGTGGGTGAGGAGGCACTCTCAGCCCTTGAGATTCCTCATTCTTATCTTTCTAGGCTGAGAGTGATGATTCATGAGCAAGCTGTCTCAATAACACCATGAGCACAAGAAGAAAGACTTCCTTGTTTTGATCTCATTTCTAATCTTTTCCTGCTACTTCACACTTTTCTGTTAGAGTCACATAGGATTAGAGCAGGAGAGATCTCTAAACTGTCCTAACCTTTTCCAGCTAAGAATCTTCAAATTGAGCCCCTAGAGAGTGAGCATTTGTCAACACCAGACACAGGGAAATCATCTTAAGTAGATAGCTCAGGCTTGTATGTGTCCCTTAGAAAACACCAAAACAACAAAACAAACACTGGTTACTCTGCCACCTAGTTAAACTCTATTAGAGCAAGCTGCCGTTTATTGATGGTGTTTTTTTAATTATTGGTACATTTTAAATATGTTATTTTCACATTTATCATTGACAATTTGCACCTATATTTTTCAGACAGGGTCTCGCTTTGTAGTTTAGGCTGGCCTTGAGCTCACAGCAATCCTCCTGCCTCTGCCTCCCAAGTGCTGGGGTTACAGGCATGAGCCACCACGCCCCGCACTGTGGTATGTGGTACAGATTGCTGCTGGGCGTGAGTCTCCACGCCCAGTATGGTATGTGGTTAACCGGGGATCAAACCCGGACCCTTGTGCTTCCAAGACAGGCGCTCGAACCACTGAGCTAAATTCCCCAGCCTTGCCTTTTCATTTTTTATCATGTGAAGATAGAGACTCTTTCCTCTCCAGAGTAGATGGCATTCAACACACCATCTTGGAAACAGAAACAGATTCTTTACCACACACTGAACCTCTGCCACCTTGATTTTAGACTCTCAGGTTCCAGAGTTGTGAAAAGATAAGTTTCCGATTTTTGTTTACTCAGTCTCAGGGATTTCATTAGAGCAGCACAGAATGCACTCACAAACTAGTCTAGCCATGAGAAGAAAAAAGCCAGGGCCAACGATTTAGCTCAGTGGTTCCAGCGCCTGCCTTGCAGGTGCAAGGGCCTGGGTTCAATCCCCAGTAACCACATACAACAATGCTGGGCATGGAGACTCACGCCCATCAGCCATCAGAACCACATACTACAGTGCCAGGCATGGTGGCTCCTGTAATCCCAGCACTTGGGAGGCAGAGGCAGGGAGACTGCTGTGAGTTCCAGGCTCTCCTGGGCTACATAGTGAGCTCAGGGTCAGCCTAAAATACAAAGTGAGACCCTGTCTCAAAAAAAAAAAAAGAGATTAAGCTAAACAAGTTTTTGTAGGAGGGAAGAATCACAAGATCAAACTCATGTTGTAATCAAGCACTTTTTAGTTAACTTACTAGCTTTATCCTATTTTACTTCAGGCTTTTCTGTTGTCTATAAGACTATGAAAGGGATGCAGATTTAGCTCAGTGGTGCCACACCTGCCTGGCAAGTGCAAGGTCCTGAGTTTGATTCTATCCTGGAAAGAAAAAGCCAGATTATAAAACTATGAAATAATTACCACTTAGATTAGTAATCCTGGCAATAAAAAAAGTACAGCTTATTTGGCAGTTAACCTGAGCTAGTTCTTAGTGACTAAACTCATTATTGTCCTGCATTTTCAGTACTACTGAACTATTTAATTACACATAAAACTATCTACAAAGTTTATAAACATGATGATCCTGAAATATAGCTTCCAAATTCAAAACTCCCATTATGTATCTCCCCAACACCCTAAGTCTTTTTTTTTTTTTTTTGAGACAGGATCTTGCTTTGTAGTTCAAACTGGTCCTGAACTCAGCCTCAAACTCAGCAATCCTTCTGGCCTCTGCCTTCCAAATGCTGGGATTACAAGCGTGAGCCACCAAGTCCAGCATTGGGGTATGTGGTTACCAGGATTGAACCCAGGACCTTTCGCTTGCAAGGCAGACATTGGAACTATTGAACTATATCCCTGGGCCCACCATAACTCATTTTTAAAAACCTATATAAAGGTACTAATGGTCTTATACCATATAGAAAATTAATCCCAAATGAACCAAATCTCTAAACTTACAAGATGAAATTATAAAACTCTTAAGAAAACATAAAGGAGAAATTTCATGATATTAGATTGGACAATTACTTTTTTTTTTTTGAGACAGGGTCTTGCTTTGTAGTTCAGACTGGCCCTCAGCACAGCCTGAAACTCACATCACAGCAATCCTCCTGCCTCTGCCTCCCGAGTGCTGGGATTACAGGCGTAAGCCAAAACGGCCCAATACTGTGGTATGTGGTACTGACTGCTGCTGGGTGTGAGTCTCCATGCCCAACATTATTATGTGGTTACTTGAGGATCGAACCGGGCCCTTGCACTTGCAAGATAGGCACCAGAACTACTGAGCTAACCCCCCAGCCAACAATTACTTTTTTTGATGGGATGCCAAAACTAGAAGCAACTAAGGAAAAATAAACTGGATGCAGTAATATCAAAATTGAAAAATTGTGCAATGATATTATCTAAAAAGCAAAAGAACTCACTCTGTGGGAGAAAATTTTGTAAATCATTAATATGAGATCAATTTCCAGAATATATAAAGAATCTGCTGTGAGTTCAGATTTTTCAAAAAATAAGACTTTAATAGACATTTCTCTTAAAAAGATGCTCAACATTACTAATCGTTAACGAGTGCAAGCCAAAGCTATAACGAGATACCACTTTATATCTACTAGGATGGCAACTATCAAACAAAACAAAAAACCCAGAGAAGTACTAGTGAAGATGTAGAATTAGAACCCTCATGCACTGCTGGAGAGAACATAATACTGCATATCCATTGTAGAAAAGTTTGGCAGTTAATTAAAAAATTAAACACACAGAATTGTCTTATGGTCTAACAAGTCCAACCCTAGATATATGCCCAAATAAACCAGAAGCAGAAGCTCAAGTGGATACTGGTATAGCCATGCTCATCACTTACAATATCCCAAAGGTAGAAACAACCGAAGTGTCCACAAACAGATAAATAGGCAAACAAAATGTAGTATTACACACACAATGGAGTATCATTCAGCCTTAAAAGGGAATGAAGTTCTGGGCCGGGGAGTTAGCTCAGTGGTTCCGGGGCCTGTCTTGCAAGCGCAAGCACCCAGGTTCGATCCCCGGTAACCACATACCATACTGGGCGTGGAGACTCACCCCAGCAGCAACCGGTACCACATACCACAGTGCGGGGCGTGGTGGCTCACGCCTGTAATCCCAGCAATCGGGAGGTAGAGGCAGGAGGATTGCTGTGATGTGAGTTGGAGGCTGAGCTCAGGGCCAGCCTGAACCACAAAGCGAGACCCTATCTCAAAAAAAACCTAAAAAAAAATGGGAATGAAGTTCTGCCTTTAATCTTCACCAAAAGGCTGCAAAGTGATTGGGAATGAAATTCTGATCCATGCCACAACATGGATGAACCTCGAAAATACTATCCTGAGTAAAATAAACCAGACATAAAAGGACAAGTATCAAATGGTTGGATATTGAGCTTAGCCAGCCAGGAGAGCACATTTTCTTTCTTCAGCCCAGCCAGTGAGACACAACATTCCAAGGCAGTTGAAAACCCCAGAGGTTCCAGGAGGTAGGGTCACAGCCCCTTGCAGCCAAAAGAAGCCATAGAAGACAGACATGTCCAGTCCCACAGAACTGAGTCATAAAGAACTGAGTCAGAAGACTGGGCTGTGGCAAAGCTGGCTAGGGAAGTAAATTACAAAAATCTCAAGGCACAGGTGCAGAACGATTCCCAAAGCCCTACATGTGGACTTCTTGTGAGAGCTCAAGGAGGTTCTCAATAGAATGGCCTACACCTGACGTCTGCCTGAGGCGTGGGCGATATAAACACAATAGTCTGCATTGAGTTTTTGGCCACTGTTCTCTTAATCTTTGTCCCAACATCACTGTAGGGTGTATATCTTTTCTTATTTTTACATGGCCCAAACTTGCTTTCTAGAGCCTATTTCTTTTCCTGCCTTTAGTAAAAAACATCACTACATACATTCTATTTATCTGAAGTACCCAAAATAGACAAAGGTATACAGACAGAAAGTATAATAGAGGTCAGCAGGGGGTGGGGAGAGAGGAGTTATTGTTTAATGGGTGATGAAATTTGTGTGTGAGATAATAAAGTTCTGGAAATAACTCTTTGATAGTAAATAGGGATGCTTACATACTATTATGAATGAATTTAATACCATTGGACTATACACTTAAAAAAGTTAAAATGGTAAGTTTTATATGTATTTTATCACTTTTTAAAATGTACCAAGAAAAGGATTGGGCCAGAGCCCTTCTCCATTTATCTTGGCAGTAGAGTGGCACACACAATGCAGCCCACAGTCAATGAGTCAGTGTTCAAATACTAAACAAACACAAGCAGTTTCAACACTGCTGGGCATGATACACTACCACCCTGAGTTTAGGGCAAGAGACTTAAATTCAAAAACTGTTTCCAAGTCCTCTCAAAGCTTGTTTTCCTGGCTTTCTCTCAAGTACTTCATCTTTCCACAAGAATACAAAGAGAAAGCCTGAATGGTAACAAGCTGAGAAGTCCAGTACCAGGGGCAGTTAGCAGGCTGCTGGTCAGAGGCCAGGAAATTTAGCAGTGCCAAAGTCCTGTTCTTCAAGGTCAGTGAGTTTGCAAAGACACTCATCTTTTTCCTTCTTCCTTTTTAAACCTTTGTAAGTATAACAAATACACAGAAAAGGGCAACATAAGAAACAGATTTGTTTAAAGTTTATTAGGAAAATTTCAGTAATCTTAAAATTCATCTCATTATAAATCAGAACTTTAAAAATAAAATTATTTCAGCACAGATTTTCTTAACTGCCTAATTATATTTTTTACCTCAAGTAAGAGGACTAGTTAGAGGTATCAAAAAATTCAAGTTGCACATTAGATAGTCAATTTAGCAGTAAGACTATATTAAACAACTAAGATACCAGTTTATATAACATTCATACAAGAAAATACAAAAGTTACCCACAATTCCTTACTTTTTCTCATTCCCTACATTATTTCAAGCAATCACAGAACAAATTATCTCCATTCAAAATGCATCCTCTATCTGCTCACTTCTCTCCACCTTGCTAAAAATTCTCTCCATCTTCCTGATGGGAAGCATTCCTATCTCACATGGTACACGGCAGCCACAAGCCCTAAGTGGTCATTTAGCTTCACTTGTTTTTTTTTTTTTTTTCCCCACAGTACTGACTTATATTAGTTATCCATGGCCTTAGCAAACAAATTCTGGGGCAGTTACAACAAAAAGATTTAAGAAGGGAATTGTAGGCTGGGGATTTAGCTCACTGTTTTCAGCGCCAGCCTTGCAAGTGCAAGGGCCTGGGTTCATCCATGGTAACCACATAAAATAATTCTGGGCGTGGTGGCTCACCCCTGTAATCCCAGCACTCAGGAGCCAGAGGCAGGAGAATTGTTGAGAGTTCCAGGCTCGCCTGGGCTACATAGTGAGCTCAGGGCCAGCCTGAACTACAAAGTGAGACCCTGTCTCAAAAAAAGAGAAGAGAATTGTAGCAGGGAAAAGTGACATGTTTATAATCCTAGCACCTGGGAGGCTGAGGGAGAGGTTCAAGTTTAAGGCCAGCAGGAATTACTACATACACAGTACTGAGGCTTTGTCTTAAGGAAAAAAAAAGGGTGGGGGGGAATTATCATAAATGAGGAATAGGTTTGCAAATGTCAGAAGTCCATGTAACGCTATTTCTATTTTAAATAAAATATTGATATTGGCTTTATTCATCTCTGGATACCCAAACCCTGTCAATAGAATGAAAGATGAAATTCTTTATTTTTTATTTTTTTATTTACCTTGAAATATGTTTGGAAGCAAATAAGTGAAACATACCCACTTCCAATTAACAGCGATTTTTTTCTCCTGTGATTTCAGTTTCCTGGATTTACTCTTGAATATATACCATTTTTCACAGGTAAATTAAAATGATGCTATTAGAATATAAATCACATTACATCACTCATTCATTTGAACTCCTAATAAATTCTAATTACACTTAGAATAAAATTCAAGGGCCGGGGATATAGCTCAGTGGTTCTGGCGCCTGTCTTGCAAGCACAAGGGCCCGGGTTTGATCCACATAACAATACTGGGCATGGAGACTCACACCAGTAGCAATCAGCACCACATACCACAGTGCCAGGCATAGTGGCTCACGCCTGTAATCCCAGCACTCGGGAGGCAGGCAGAGGCAGAAGGATTGCTGTGATGTGAGTTTGAGGCTGAGCTCAGGGCCAGCCTGAACTACAAAAAAGCAAGACCCTGTCTCAAAAAAAAAAAAAAAAAAAAAGAATAAAATTCAAATTTCCCACCAAAGCTAACTTCTAGCTTGGTTGTCCCCCCATTTCTATATTTTAGGTTCCCAGATATTCCTGAGATTGGTCCCTTCTCATCATTCAATCAGTTTACCTTCTCAAATAAGTCTTCTCTGGGCCAGCGATGTAGTGGTGCTGTACCTGCCTTTCAAGCACAATGTTCTGAGTTTGATCCTCAGAACCAAAAAAAAAAGCAGCATTCCTTAATCAAACTAATGCAACAGTCCCCTTACTTTGAGTGGAATCTGGACATCTGAAAAAAAATTTGAGCTGTTAAGGTAAATCTAGTATGTGCTGCCAAAGATAGCCTTCCTGAAGTCAATCTAACATACAATGATACTGAGAATCATTGCACCAAATGAGTCTTCCTTTTTGCTTATGATAATTCTTCCACCAATGTACTTCTGTTATGTGTTACTGCCTGTGGGTTGAGAAAATGGAAAGTATATAGGAAGTGATGAAAGGACAGTCACTACACACTATAGTAAATCACTGCTATACATTAAACATACATGAAAAATCCAAGAATATGTTTATAAACTCTAAAGAATTCATTCGGTAATAATCGCTTTTAAGCTTTGGCATAGCTCTTCAGTCTGATGATTTCACACACTAATTACTATTTTCTTTTACACAAGCTCTGTAACAACTTGCCCATGTTATTCACTAACATATCCTAAACTCTTAGATAATGCCCGACACAGCAGATGCTTAGTAATATGTAACTGACTTATTCATTCATCACATATTTACTGAGTAAGATGTGCTGGGCATCATGCTAGACCAGTGATGGGGAACCTTTTAGAGCTTCCAATAATGCAACCAGTCTCCGGCAGCACATGTGTCATAGTTTTGCCACCACTGTTTTAGACTGAGAATACAGTAATAAAAAAAGCAAAAATCCTTTTTTAATTATATGTTAATCTAGAACACAGACAATATCAAAAAGTAAAATAAAAAATAATTGACAGAAAGGAAAAAAACAGAAGGCCTGGGATATAACTTCATGGTAGAGCACTTGCTCAGCAATATAGGTAGTCCTGGGCTCAAACTCGAGCACCCCCAAAAATTAACAAATACGTAGGTAAACATATAATAAAATCCTAATTGCAATACTCAATAAATTCAGATGGTTTGTAAATTAACATCAGAAGGCACCTTTTAAGCCCATTTAAAGAAATATTGGCAAAATGTTGGATTTTAAAAATTCTATAATTTGGGCCGGGGATTTAGCTCAGTGTTTCCGGTGCCTGTCTTGCAAGTGCAAGGACCCGGGTTCGATCCCCCGGTAACCACGTACAATACTGGGTGTGGAGACACACACACCCAGCAGCAACCAGTACCACATACCACAGTGCTGGGCGTGGTGGCTCACGCCTATAATCCCAGCACTAGGGAGGCAGAGGCAGTAGGATTGCTGTGATGTGAGTTTGAGGCTGAGCTCAAGGCCAGCCTAAACTACAAAGTGAGACCTTGTCTCAAAAAAAAAAAAAAAAAAA
>PVIR01014738.1:0-39652 GCA_004026965.1 Petromus typicus
TCTCATTTTTTCCCCTTCCCCCACCTGCCCTGCAACCCCCCACCCCCATATACATAAGATTTGTTTCCTTTTTATTACTACTATCATATTCTTTCCCCCTTCATTATTTACCCCTGCACCCTCTTTCCTTTTAAATATTTTCTGTTTTATAATATCAACTATATACACTAGAACCCTTTAACATCTTTATTTTCTCATATCAGAGAAAAGATATGATATTTACACATCTGTGACCTATTTATTTCACTTATGAGGATGTCCTCAGGTACAACCATTTGAGTATGCTGCTGGTTAATTCTGAAATAGCAGCCATTCATTGTGGAGTGAGATGAAATCTTAGTGTTATTTTCATCTGCATCTCTCGAATGACCAGTGATGTTGAGCATTTCTTTATATATTTCTTAGCTGCTCTTATCCTCTGAAAAGTATCTGTTCATTTCACATGCCCATTTTTGAATTGGGTCTTTAAATTTGGGTGGGCTGATTTATTTTAAGCTCTTTATATGTTCTAGATAGTAGCCCTTTGTCTGAGAAACATCTGGTAAAGATTCTTTCCCATATTATTGGTTGCCTTTTCATTCTGTTGGTGGTTTCCTTTGCTGTGCAGAAGCTTTTTTTAAAAGAATGAGGTCCCATTTGTTGATTTCTTTTGCAAAATCTTTTGCCATAGAGGTTTTGTTCAGGAAATCTTTCCCTAAGCCAATGTCTTCAAGAGTTTTACCTAACCTGTTTTGCAGCAGGTTTAGTGTGTCTGTTTTAATATTTAGGTCTCTTATCCATTTTGATTTTAGCTTGGTACACAGTGAAAGAGATAGGTCTAACTTTAGCCTTTGGCAAGTTAAAGCCCAGTTTTTTTCAGCACCATTTGTTAAAGAGGCTATCTTTCTTCCACTGAGGATTTTTTGCTCCTTTGTCAAAGATGAGGTGACTCAGGAATCAATAACCTTTGTATACACAAAGAGCAGATCCACTGAGATAGAAATTGGGAAGTCAGTCCCTTTAACAATAGCACTCAGAAAAATGAAATATTTAGAAATCAAACTAACAAAGGAAGTGAAAGACATCTATGGAAAGGAGATAGAAGAAGATATCAAAAAATGGAAAGACATACCTTGCTTCTGGGTAGGAAGAACCAATATCATCAAAATGGCTATACTCCCACAACTACTATATAGATTCAACACAATCCCAATTGAAATCCCAACAGCCTATTTCACAGATCTAGAGAAAAAAAAATCCAAACACTCACCTGGAACCACAAAAGACCTAGAATAACAAAGTAATTCTAATCAACGGGGACATGGTGCGGGGTATTATGATCTCAAACTTGAAGCTATACTAAAAGCCACTGTGATAAAAACTGTATCCTACTGGCAAAGCAACAGACTTGAGGATCAGTGGAGTAGATTAGAAGATCCAGAAACTACTCCAAATACACTGAGTAACCTCATCTTTGACAAACGAGTCAGGGTAATCTCTTTAACTGGTGATTCTATGGCCTCACTCTCTCAGCCTCAAGCTGACAAGTGGGGCTTGAAGGCTGAGTAATCCTGGAAGCCTGGAGCTTGGGTGAGGTCTCCCATCTACAAAGATGGGTAGTTTCTATAATATAGACAGGGAATCTCAGGTTATCCTCCTTACCCTACCCTAATCTTCCCTACCAATGTCTCAGCTCCCATGCCCCTAAGGCTTCTGAGGCCTGGCTCTCCTGTGTTTTTGACTACACCACACAAGATGGTGACAAGCCCTCATCTCTCCCAGCTTTTTCTTCCTCCTTTTGTGTCTCTTCATTTATTATTTCTCCTCTGCTGAGGAGATTCTCCCACCTCATTGTTTGTTACCATAAGAAAAAAGATGCTTACCTATCTTCAGGTTTTTCTCCTTCACATAGGTTTTTGAGCTTTGCATATTTCTTAGAAGAGTCCAGGTGTAGCTGATTCTGGTCCACATTACCCATATGCACCTCAGCTGTTGAATCAGCTTGAGGTCCCATTGCCCTATTCCCATAACTGAAAAACCCTCAGGTAAAACAAATTGTCCACACCTATGCCTCCTGTGGACCTTTACTACCCTTAATCAAACAGGTATTCTCTTCCCTTTCTCTCTTTTGATGATAAGCAGCAAAGCTCTGCAGCCATTAAAAGATGCTGGCTGTGTTCCATTAATGCTATGGAAGGATCTTCTCCAAGAAGTATGGAAAGGCCCTGATCTCCTGCTAACTACCGGGCGAGAGTTTCCTTGTGTATTTCCACAGAAATCCAATAAGCCGCTGTGGATTCCAGCTCGACATGTCAAGCCCTATATCACCAATCAATAAGATGAAGAAGTTATTGCTCAGTGAGGGCTCCCGCAAGAGGTGTTGATGTCTCCCCAAGCCAAGTAATCAACCTCTAGTCACATGGGGAGCCATAGGTGCTCTGTGCTCAAGCCCAAGCTTTTCCTCCTGGAACACCAAAGCCAATTCCTGAATCCATTATGGCGGTTCTCCTCTGGGCGGCACTCCTGGCTAATACTAAGCAAGCCAGTCCTCTTCAGAACAGGTAAGACTCTTCCAGCAATTTGGATACCCATTAACCTCACTGGAGGCTGGCAAGGTTTCAATCCACTTGTCAACCTGATGCTTCCACTGTTGCAGCAACAGTGATCTCCCTGGTGGCTGACCTTTCAACTGTGACAATTGCCTCTGTTACCTTTCACGATCAACTGGCTACAGCTACGACCATAATCAGTTAACGTGTTTGAAACACTTCACTTATGCTAGGCCATTTGGCCATTCTTTTCTAAGATTTGTGCCTGGTGATCATTACCTTCCTGAACATGGTGCTAAAAGACTTGGGACTGTTAGAGACTAAAATAACGGGCCGACACTGTGCTAATTTCACCTACATTTGTGTAACTCCCTACTTCTACCAAAATTGTAATCAATATCAGAATATGTCATAGTATATTTGGGAAACTCAAGATCCCTCATTTCAATGTTAGCTATCCCAATTGACATGTTAGAGCTTTAGATGTTGTTACCTTAAACAATGTATGAGACACTGTCTGGAAGGGAGTACTTTCTGGGTGGGCTAAGCTGAGTTTTGGGGTTAAGACCCTTATACTTTCTTCCCCTAGGTACTAACAGTGTGTGGTTTAATTCTTTTATTACTGTTAACTACCCTACTCATAGATAGAAATGAAACGATAAAAATGTGCTCTTGGCCAAGGCTTTGGAGTCAAAGACAAAAGAGGGAAATGAAGGAGAAGTGCAAGTCTGGTTGAGACAAGTATGCCACATGTATGTCTCCTAGCTAGGAGACACCTAAGGAGTTTGAGCACACTCACTCCCATGCATAGAAACTGGCCTATAGCCACCTGGGGGCCTCCTGTTGCTCCTCTAGTTGTGACTCCTTTGTTCTGCCAAGTGCTAACCATAAAAGGTAAAAAAACTTGTGCCCCACTAATCAGCTATAGCCCTGTTGCCTGTATGTGCTCATAGCCACTCCCATTCTCCTTGTTCTGTATAAGCCTATGTAGCCCTAAATGAGATGGAAGCATTCACTGAAGCCTCCCCGTAGTCTGTGTGGTGATGCACTCATCCTCCTGGTCCGGCCTCTGAACCTGATTCTTTTCCATGTACCACCCTGACGCTGAGGACAACTATAAGTGCCTGGCTCACACTTCTCTATGCTGCATTCTGAACTGTGATGTCTGAACATAAGAAACTCATTTTGTAAATCAAATAAAAATTTTAATAAGCCTTTTTTGGAGAAAATGAGCGTATGGCTGGACATAGCTGCAGCTTTCCTGGGCATTTCTAAAAGTTTTGCTTTCTCTTGGGTCTGAATCTTGGATATATCTGAAACAACTGGAAGGAAAGGTTTCATTTGGCTTTTTTATCAGTTGTAAATGTTAATCACGTGTCATCTGCATGGAGCTGTGGGCTGCTATGCTGGGACTGCTGGCCAGGTTATGGGACTGGCCAACGTTGAGTGAGGGTAGACTATGTGGACACTGGTGCCGGGGTCTGACAGCTGCTCCAGGGGTGATCTCAGCTTCTGGCAGGTGGAATTTGGCAACCTCAGGGGGGAGACAGAGAGAGACACACACAGACAGACAGACACACATACACACAGAAGCACAGATAGGCAGAGATAGCAGATACAGACAGGTAGAGAGAGACAGAGAGACAGACAGACACACAGAGATACCAGAGACAGAGAGGCCAAGAGAGAGAGAGAGAGAAAGAGAGGGAGGGGAAGGAGAGAGAGTAAGAGAGAGGAGGAAAGAGAGAAAGAGAGAGGGAGAGAAAAAGAGGGAGGGAGAGATCAGCTTCATGCAAGTGGTGCATCAGGTTCCATTATACATTCGTGCTCAGCACAGCCCATTACAGAGAAACTGGAATATTTGAAACAGTTTTTTGCAGTCCACCTCTCGTAAACTGGAAGGGATATTTAATAGTATGAAGTAGTACTAATGTTAGGGTTTAGACCTAATGGGTCCCCCAACTTCTCCAGCTCGAATGCAGTGTGCCCTGCAGGGTGTGTGGCAGCTCCTCTCACTGCCTCTTGGCTCCATGAGGTGAGCTGCTCTCCTGTGCCAGCCCCCCATCCTCTCTCTGCCCTGGAGCAGG
The DNA here is from genome assembly GCA_004026965.1 of Petromus typicus. NCBI lineage: Eukaryota > Metazoa > Chordata > Mammalia > Rodentia > Petromuridae > Petromus > Petromus typicus. The sequence goes on from PVIR01014738.1 coordinate 4,616, forward strand.
CTGACAACAAACGAACTGCGTGAACTATCCTGCAGGTGTACCTTAAGGTGCTATGCCTCAGGTAAGCAAAGTTACCTAGACAACTTGCCATGTAATAATCTGCTGTAACTAGATCTTTTAATAATGAATGCAAAATAATAATATCAAGGAAGGGGAGGGGTAGGAAAATACTTCTGTGTGATATTGTACCAGGCTATGCTACATATCTTGTCAGATTCCAGACTGCTTCTTCATAAAATTTTGACACAATAATCCTTTAGACACACTGGATAAATTATAGGTTAAATTAAAGTTTTGTTTTCATAGGGAATTCTGAGAAGAGTTTAAAATACATTAAGTAAAGTGTTTTGTGGAAATAAAACAGATACTAAATGAGTCTTCACTATGATAACAGAGAGTTAGAAACAAAATATCACTGCTAAGGAAAGTCAAAGCGCGCAATCTGAGATATCCCTCAAAGACGTTATTACGGGCAGGGCTGCTCAGTAGAGCTGAGGCCTCCTCCGGCCGTCCGTGGGAAGCTCTGCTGCAGAGGACAGCTTGGAACTGTCAGTTTGTTCACAGCCTGACTCCCAGCGACCAGCACCTGTTGCCAGTGCTCAGCGGATGGGGAGGCACACTTCCCTGGAGTGGAACTAGAATACAAATAAAGTGGATACCACTGAGATCCCCAATGCCACAGCAAGATGAAAGGCGAACCCCACCAAAAGTGACAGCAATAGTTTCTTTTCAGGCTAAAAAAATATACTGAGAGGTGACAGATCTTTTTAATGGAATAAAAAGAAATGATAGTGCTGCTATAACCCAAGCAGCCTGGTTCTTACTATGACTCAGTAAATGCCTTCAGATGGAAGTATGTTAAACTTCAAGGCAATCAGAACCTAACCGGTGGGTTGTCACAGGGTGGTAAAGATGTGATATCCATCCGGTGTCTGGCAAAAATACCTGCAGGAATCATGAAACCCCAGATATTTGAGAGCTGCTCCCTAGCTCTGGAAGGTGCATATTGAGTTGAACATGTTGTCATCCTTATTTAACGCTTTTTGTGTGTCTCAGAATACCCTTAATGACAGCTTTCTTCTTTTCTTAATAAATTTTAAATTAATTGATCCCAAGATGCGGACTCCACGTCAAACTGAAGAATCCTGACATTTCACACACAGAAGCCACAGCTTGCTAAACAGGCTCATAGAAATGCACACTTCACCCTTCAGCTAATCAAGCGTGTCCTGCTCATTTCTCAAGACGTGGTGGCATATTAAATTTCTAAAGGTTCAGCCATTAAGCTTTTGAGATATAAAGTCTCAAGTAGTTGGTGGGAATGGCATATTAGCTATCGCAGAATAAATCTCTTTTGAGTCTTATTAAAAGGAATATGTGATTCTACTTTTAATCTTCAAATTCTCATGTAGTTATTTCCAGTGTTCACATTGTCTTGTTTGTATCAAATACATTCATAAATGTATATTTACTGATATACTTAAGGACTTACATAATCTGTATCATCCACACATACTCTAACATTTTTATACACAAATATTCCTGTCTCTGTACATTTACATCAAGATGTGCTTAATAATTTATCTATGCATTAACATAGTCAGCATAGCAATAATTCGATGAGCTGTGCAGTACTAGTGATCTGCTGTTCCGGTTCTAAATTTGAGGCATTCGAGCTTTATGTGTATTGTGTACAGGAACATGCTGATTAAGTCAGACTCAATGTATGAGATGTAAATTTCATGAATATTAAGACTATTTAAAATACATAAGCATATCTCTACCTATTAATTATCCAAGACAGAACAGTTATGATAAGCACAGAGTAGCTTGGGTCTAATGATGTAAATAATTAGTTGATGTAATTATGTGAACAACTGCTTTGCAGGATGTAGGCCTGTGGCTTGTCTCCAGCCCGGATGCCCATCGGGACCATGAGGCATGGGCTGTGAGGTGACCCTGGCCTTCTCAGATCACAAGGCCTCTCCTCCAGCCACTTGTTCCACTACATCAGATAACCATATCAGATTCCTTAACTGTTTCCTTCCTCAGAACTGCTAAAATTAGCAATCCTTTTCATAAATGCTTCAAAGAAAAATTTCTCACATTGCTTTTTCACTTCATTTCATTCTTCATCACAGCATATTTTGAAGAAAGAAATTTGTAAAACATCAAAATCTTGGTTATGAGGTGGTGATTGTGAGCAGTGATTTGACCTTGGCTACTTGCTTCTCTGTAGTAAAGTAAGACCCGACCAGCCACCAGTAAAACTTGCATAGTGTAAAGATCCTTTGATTCCATCAGGATATTCAGTAGAGAATAATACATTTAAAAAGGTAATATAGAGTCTGTGAAAGAAAACCTGGAATGAGGATTTCCTCTTTCTGTCTCTCTCTGTTGCTGCCTGTCTCTGTCTCTTTGTCTCTGTCACACACACAAACAGGCACACACACATTCACACATACATACACACAGTGGAGGGAACGGGAAGTGCATATATATATATATTTATGTATACATATATGTGCGTATATATAGGTCAAAGTGATTCATTTTCAAGAAAAACTTCCTTTTTAACATAGACCATTCTGATTAGTACATGTTCCTTAATGGAACAGATGAAAAATTCTAAACTAGCCTTTGGTTCCGTGGGGTTCTATCCTCTTCGTCTCATCCCATAACATCTCACTCTTGTTTGGGGGGAGGCAAATGGAGAAAATAGTATTACCCTTGATAAGTAGTGTTACTTTAACACACTTGAAGCATGAGGCGGACTTAGAGGAAAGCATAGGACCTCCCTGATCTCATACTTGCTCCGTGTCTTTTTTCTCTACCTTTCATTTGTCTTTTTTGACTGTGGGGTTTTTTTTTTTAATAGCCCTCTTCCTCCCTTCATCTTACTCCTTCAACTTCATTTTGTTGAGAGCGTGGAAAAGTGAGAAGACACTTCAGAGACAGGAGATAAAGGTTTCTCTTCATCACCAGGCAGTGGTCAGCTTCGCAGCACTGTAACAACATACAAGTCATTACTTTATCAAGAGAAAATGCTAATCTTTTTCTTCATTTTAAAAGTTGCACTCCATGACTGATGGGCCCCTCTGCTAGGAAGCATGTGCTGGGAGAGTGTAGGAGTGCAAAGCAGTCACCTGGTGACCTACAGGGGGCAACCATAGCTCCTGACTTCTGTGCTCAGTGGCCCAGAACCACTCACTCACTCGGTTTCACTCCCAACATCCTGCCATGTCACCACAGCATCACCTTGGAGACCAATTCGACAGAACATAGGTTTTTGAGGGACATTTCACAGCCAAACCAGAGCAGCTAGTGCATCGACTTCGGGACAGGAAGAGAATCAGTCATTGCCTGCTGCTTCCTCCACTGATACGGAGGAGACAGAATGTTAACTTCCGCTGGTGGTCTTGACAGACTAAGTTTTTAGTACTGTGCTGCAGTAATTTTATGGTACGCAACCCACAGGTGTTGGAAATAACTACCCAGTTCTGCAGCAGTGGAATTCCGATTATGCTTTACTCAGATTTTCACACCTCCAAGACATATTAATCGTGGAGAGTCCTGTGACTCCTCTGGGCTTTTGACAGCTGGCCAAGTGATAACGGCTTGATGGTGGACCTTCCTTACACCTCCTTGGGGTGTTTTAGAAAGGAAACTAGAGCCTATCTCAGCCCAGCAATCTCCAGATGGCATACCTAGTTTTAAAAGTTCCCCAAATTATTTTGCAGGTGAGTTCAAGATACACTGAACTAAGAAGAACAAGAAGAAGCAGGAGTTTCATCCTCAGCTGCGTTCAGATGCATGGAAGAACTAACAGATTTTAGGATTGTACAGCTCGCTCTTAAAAGGGGATGCAGTGGGTCCCGCGGCAGTTGATCTGTCCATGCACACTGTAGCCTGGAAGCTGAGTGTCATGTTTCTAGGCTGGATTCAGAAGCATTTGCCCCAGTGTGTTTACTACATGGCAGGAGACTCAGAAGAGCAAGAAAAGCCAGACTGTCCAACAAAATCCTGATACATAGCTTCCAGCCCTGGTGATGAGGGGGATGAAATTTCTTCCCAACTCTCTACCAGGTCAGTGACTTCTCCCCAGTGGTCTGATGATGGATGGACTCTGGACAGCAGAAAGATGTATGCGTTGCTTACTGCTTGCACTTGGCATGTCACACCCTTCTAATGAGCATTGGACAAGGAAATAGGGCCCTTACTTTGTGCTCTGTCTGGGTCTCTAACCAATCATAGCCATGCTGGGTGCCAGTGCATACAGTGACCTAAGTACTACATGCAAGACTTACCATGAACACGATGAGTTTAATTAGATGACAATGTTTCTTGACTTTTATATAGTTGTGAACAATTTCAGAATATGTTTTAAATAGTGAGCATACTAACCAGCATATAGATGATGCTTGTAGCTAGCTACATATAAATAGTTTTTTTCAACATATATACACACACTAAATTAATTATCTATGGCCAGTGTGGTATATTATCATCATTTTAGTGGCTTGAATCAAGACAAACCTATTATCTTGCAGATGGAAGTGATAATCCAACACCATCTGACTAGAGTAAACTCTAAGTGTGTCCTGTTCAGGGGAGAATCCATCTTCCACTGGCACCGGCTGAGCTGTGGTGCCCGCCTCCACCTCTAACGTGCGTGATGCGTGACTCAAGCAGAGTCCTTCCATAGCAATCTCTCTTCCTACTTTTTCTGTCTCTGTCTTCTCCTTTGCAGGACGCTGGCCACCGCTGGAGCTCCCTTCAAAGTAATCTCCTTGTTTTAAGGTTAGCTGATTAGCAACTTTTATTGCACCCATAATTCTCCTTTGTTATGTATTCTATTCCCAGGTTCCACAGACAAGGTCATGGAAAGCTCTGTGTGTGTGTGTGTGTGTGTGTGTTGTTCTGCATCATACACACACATACATCACATACCACACATAGAATACTTGTGCATGTGTGCCCATGAATGCACACACATGTACACGTGGGCTTCTAGAGATCTACATCGTATAATATTAATAGAAAGTGACTGAACTGTGCTGACTTTCCCCCTTAAACTTCTACTTCCAAGATTCTTTATGAGTACAATTAAGAAAAGTGAATAAATGCTAATTTTAGTGCAAACCACTAAATTATATTTGTTACTCATTTGCTGGATATTACTGAGGCTACCATCATCCATCAGAGTTTATAACTTTAGCATTTAGAAAATAATTTGTTTTAAAAGTTGGTGATGCCCAGGGTGAATATCATATGCTCGGAGGCTTGGGAACGAGACCAGCTCGAGAGAAGACCTGGCCTCGCACCCATCGATTACTGCACAATCAATTGCCTCGGATCATGCCGTTAATCCAATTCAGTAGTTAAGAAAATTGAAAAGACCAGCTGTGTGGTTTTTAGTTCCAGTATGTTTTTTAACAAGAGACCTTAAAGCAATGCTAGTTTTGTGAGCCTGTCTAGAGTTTCAAAAGAGTGAGAAACGAAAGAATCAAAAACCTTTTCCTTTTGGCTGCTAAATAATACTTTCTCAAGGCAAATAGATAATATATTTCTCATAGGATCCCTACAAAAGCAGAAATATACTAGTTTAACTTTCTATGAATATTTACCAGAAAGGAAATAAATTTTAGTCAAAAGAAAACAACCTCAGTCTTTGCAGCATTTAAAAATAACTGTTCATATCTGAAATGAAGTAATTCTGTTTGCCCTTACATAAGAACAAATATAAACAAATCACAGGTCGAGAGCCAGGAAGTGTCATGGTGACAAATTGCTTTGCGTGTGCCACTCCTAATTATGATTCGATGAATAAATATGCTCAAACACAAAGCAGAAAACAATTACTTGTCCCTTCCTTCTTGTAAAACACAGAAAATGGCTCAGTTAGGTGCCCCACTACAGGATGCATACTAACTACTATCAGAACTGAAACTAGTTTCCTTTTTGTGAAATTAATTCTTACTTAAACTCTAAAAAGGGACTTCTATTTCTTTATGCATTCTTATTAATTGCACAGTACTTCAGAGGCTCTTGTTGAATTGAAGAAGGAGAATTAGTCAGAAAAGGTCACTTTCTTCCCTTGCCGGTTGCACGCTAATGAGGAACACAGGAGCAGCATGTGGGGTGACAGGCTATGTGAACTGGGTAGGAGAGAGAATGACGTGGAACATGGCAAGAACACGGCCTTGTGCTCAGTTCACCCGGCGCGAAGGCTTAGTTCACTTGAGGCCTCGGTTCTCTGGGGAAGAACAGTAATTGTAGCTCTAACCACATTCTCTTCAATTTCAGAAAATACCGTAGTTTTTGGCTTTCTACACCAGTGACAGAGAACCTTTTAGAGCTTTCAATGATAAAAATAGCCTGTTGTGGTGTACATGCCACAAGTTCACCACCACTGCTGTAGACCGTCCACTCATCCACGTGAAAAACTTCTATGTGCGGTCACCCAGACCTCTTGGGCTCGAGAGGGAGGGTCACCTGACTCCTGAAACCAATCTTTCCCCCCGGATCAGTGAATCCCTGCTGTCCTTTAAGATCTCAGTCTATCGAACACACAGAACCACTACTATGACGATGTAGTATATCATTCACATCATCACAGTTTTGAATTTCCCTCTTCAATCTAGTAGCTTCTAGCTATACGAGGCTAATTAAATTTAAATTCAATACAATTAGCTTGGTACTTGATACTTGTCACACTGTTTTATACACATATGTAAAATTTTACCTGTCACGTTTTGAGGGGACAGCAGCTACTTTGACTAGGATCTGCCATATTGGAGACGCTGGACAGAGAATGTTTTTAGCATTATAGGAAGTTCTTTCGGGTGATGTGATGACAGAGAGAGAAACTGGTCACTCTGAATTACAGTGCTGGATACTGGGCATGAAGTGCACCCATCGCTAAAATGAAGACGTATGGCCACACAATTTACCTTCAACTCTTCTCTCTACTGGTGCCTTCTCTTTTCTGAAGGTGTAAAAAAAGTCTCTACATCAAAACCTACCAAGCAGAACAGCAACCATTGCTGTTGCACTCTGACTTTAACCCTATTTTTGACATTGAACATTTAGCCAATTAAGTAAAAATGAAATTTACCCAAACTAGTTTTTAGCTATTGGTAGGTAAAGCAATCACATGCATTGATTTGTTTCTACTGTTGCTGTATGGTTTGTTATCCACTAACAGTTGACCTAATTGAATATTTTTGATTTGCTTTATGTGGCAATAGATGCTTCATATTTAGCATCATCATCATTATATCATTCTCATTATGGCACAGATAATTTACACAGATAATTTAGGGCTGGTGATAGCGCGCTGAAGAGTCATGGTGGACGGTCCTGTCTGAGAGCAACTGTAGTTAGTGGAGACACCACCCAAGACAAAGATGGAACTTGAGGCCTCGCAGAAAACAGGAGAAGCTGCCCACACTCAATGCCGAAGCTACCTCCGAAAGGGAGGCACTGAATTTTTAAATGAATAATAAGGATGGAATCAATAACAAGGATGCCTGTGGTTGAGCATAGACTGAACACACTTTTGCTCGTCTTTCATGCCGGTGTGCGAGCTTGGTATCCACACAAAATAAGAACTGGGCAAGTCCAGGGGCACAGTAGCTGACTGCTATAGGTAATACCAGTTGTATATGTTAACTCACTAATTGTTATTAATCCTGAGTTGCACTTGAGTTTCCATTCATTCGTTTTTGAAGTATTTTGTATTAGTTTATAATTGTAAGACATAGAGACTGTCTTCATGGCTGGAGGTTTGCACATGTACATAGAACCTCGCCATTCTCTGTCTCCTTCCTCCACCTTCCCATCCTTCCCTGCCACCTCTGTCTCTTGATCCCCTCCCATTTGGAAAAGTCTATTTCCATGTTTTTCTTCAGTTTTATTTTAAAAATCCTTTCTCCTTATTTCTCCCGATAGCTCTTATTCTCCTTCCCATTTGAAAAAAATCTCCTTAATCCCATTATCTTTTACTTTGTTCTTCAGTTATACTTTGGGTTTTTCATATAAGCAAAACCATGCAATATTCAAACTTGTGTGTCTAATTTGTTTTACTTAACATTATGACCTTGAAGTGCATCCATTTACTTACAAACGTGTTATCACTTAGCCTCTGTGGTTCATTTGACTTCAGGCTGGTCGAACTCTCCTTCCTAGCTAGAGTTATATGGTACACATACATAAACGATCCAATTTCTTGCAAGGAGTCAAAACAAGGTTTTGAGAAGCTGCTCTTGCTTTTTCTTTCAAGGTAATAATTGCGATATATAGCAAATAATAAGAGATTTTAAATTTTCCTGAAAAGAAAAGAGTGTGATGGATGAATAAAGGAAGATTAAAAGGTGAAACTCAGTATCATGTAATTGTAATTTAAGAATGTATCTTGCTTAGAAAATCAAAAAACTATATATAGGATACCTTGAAATGAAGAAATGTTCAAATGTTTACTTCTGAACCAGGCTTAAAAAACAGGATGAAGGAAACAATTCTTGATTTTATTTTTTTCTGTGAAAAAAATGGAAATGTGACTTGAGCGTTTGAAAGAGCTGGCTAATTACATACAAGTGCTCCATCATGAATCATTTGGAACTGTAAAATGAAAATGTTCATGATTAAAGAAGTGTTGCAATATCATTTCTATTACCATGCATAACAGTTCTCTGAAGTTTTGCTTTTATAAAGTCAAGAAATGGAACTTACCTTAAGGACATAAAAAAGAAAACAATGATTCTTTTCTTCATTGTGCAACAGAAAAGCTACTTCTCTGATTTAACCTATTGTATTCCAGATTTACATGGACTCCACTTCTACATGAAGCTGACTCGTTGGTATTTACCATATAGTAAGACTTTCCTTTCCTTAAATGTGACAAGATGATTTCCAGTTCATTTAGAAGAGGGAATATGAGAGAGTAAGAGAGATAACTGAAAAACAAGAGAAACAGGAAATGCTCTTCCTCATTAGATATTGGAGTATGTAAAAGACCCAATAGTTGAGAAAATAATTTGGTACTGGACCAAGTTCAACAGATAAATGAAGCAAAATTAAAAGTTCAGATACAGGACCAAATAAAATAAAACTAACTAGAGTATAAAAGTAGCATCAATTTATTAAAGGCTGAGGGGGCCAGGGATTTAGCTCAGTGGTTTCTGCACCTGTCTTGAAAGTGCAAGGGCCTGGGTCTCCTCCCCAGTAACCATATACAAAATGCCGGGCATGCAGGCTCACGCCCACCAGCAATCAGAATCACATACCACAGTGCCAGGCACAGTGGCTGATTCTTGTCATCCCAGCACATGGGAGGCAGAGGCAGGAGGATTGCTGTGAGTTCAAGGATGAGCTCAGGGCCAGCCTGAACTACAAAAGCAAGACCCAGTCTCAAAAAAAAATTAAGGCTGAATTACCTAATTAATGGCTGTAATAGAGGACTTATCTAGTTAATGCCATTAATAGGGAGAAATGAAAGCGATAGTCATTATTCACATTTTACCCACAAATAGATAATAAGTATATTATAGATATGTAAAAATGAAACCATACATTCAATAGAAAATACAGTACTAATTATTTTATAAACTTATTATAAAAACAGAGGTAAAAGAAAAGATTGACTTGGTTAAATTCATAAAATAAAATGACGACAGAAGCAGCAGGAACAAATTATCTGATAAAATGTTAAGAAGGAAAAATTTTCATTGCATTATAAAATAACTGTGATCTCACATTCTTCATAAAGCTTTTGCAAACCGTGGTAAAGCTGGACGTCTACGGTGGACCACACATGCTTCCTGTCCTAACACCCCGAACCCAGGGTGGTGGTGGGGAGCTACGTATTGCTCCTTCGCTCTTCTTCAGGCCAGAACTCTGCTCCTTCCTAGAACTGATGCTCTGAGCACCACTGTGACCTCTGAGAGTATACATCAGCCTTCTCTACTTTGAAAAGCATCAAAGGCTTTTCCTTGCTTCTAGATAAGACAGTTTTCTTCTCTGCATTTGCAGTGACCGCTGCTGTTTTGGGAGCTCTTGCTGTAGGTCACCTGGGTCACCTGAATTCTTACTGGGCTTGCACACCAGACTCTTCCCTCACAGGGAGGACTGTCTGCATGGACAGCTTCTCCCCGGACTCCATTACACTGTGTTCTCCTAGTGTTCATGGCTTCCTATGATTACCTAGTTTATTTGCCCACTATTTCTACTAAAATATGCACTCCTTGAAGATAGGATTGTTCTTGGACACTTTTGCCTCTGACAATGTCTGACATGTAGACAGTGTCTTCGTGCAAAGTGCTGTAGAGTGGTATGGAAAGTTCTGCATAACAAGGGAAAGGACTTTACTAAATCAAGGAAAGACTAGTCTTTGAAAAGAGAAAATGTGTGTACATAGGTACACAAGCACTCCAACATATTCACACCGAGAAGTCACGATAGTGACCTGGGCATGACAGAAAAACAGATTATTGTCCTCTTTTTTGATTTGGTTGACCTCTTAAAACTGGACACTAAATGGGCTGTTCAAAACAGCTTTGCTGAGGAAGAATATTTTGGGACTAGAAGTAGAAAATCATCCCAGTTTTGAGAACTAGCCCATTCACTCTTATGAGGACAATTTTGAAACTCCTAGTGTTAAAGGAATTAATAAGAGTAATGCCTCCAGTCATAAGATCTTGCAATATAGGTAGAATCCAAAGGAAAGTAAAATTTTACAGATGATTTTCATTAAAAATTAAAGTCTTCATGCTATGGTATTATTCCTAAGTTAAGTACCACTGCGATCTATTGTTCATTGAAAGCTGTGCAGAAAAAAGTTTAACATAGGAGATTTGAGACTACCTGTCCCCAGAAAGACCTGCTTATAAGGTTAGTTCTTGTTTGGCAGCTTGGAACTTAGATTAGCCATCACCTGGAGGTCTGCTTGTTTTCTGAGTACATAGAAAGCTGCCATGTGCTAAGCGGGAGAGACCCCTAGACATGTCCCTGACAATGTCTGGGCACACCCTTGCCAGCTCCTGTCAGGAGACAGCAGTGTTCCCCATACATCGTCACAATTTATTTCTGGGGGAGTTAGCGGTATCCTGTGCACTTGGTGGGGGGGGACTGTCAGAAGCTTGAGCCTGGCTTTTCCACGTGGCTTTCTACCTTGCCAACAGGGCTCACATCCTCACTGTGATAAGTGACGCTGCTGAGTACTTCTGTATGCCGAGTCCTACGAGCCCTTCTGGTAAATCCACTTGATAGTAGATCCCCCTTTCATATGCTTACTCTAGCTATGTTGTGGCTTTTGCATAAAATATCTCCTCAGTAATTTAAAGTGAATATATAGCACACCCTCTTAGGGGGCAGTTGGACTTACCTGATCCTTACAGAGAATTTCCAAGTATAATCAGACTTCTTTGAAGTTTATTTGGTGAAATCCTGCATTGGTGTGGTTGATAAACCAGATCTTTCTTTCAGAAGGAGGGCAATTTAGGCACTGGAGATAGCCTAGGGGAAAGTAATTCCCTCTACTTCCCTATGTGAAATTTATATTTAGTGTCACGTAGTAGAAAGTGGAATTGGAGCTAAGATTCTTTTTAAATAGAACAGAAATGGAGGAATGATGGTGCTTGATTAGACAATAAGATGAGAGGTCTTTTCTCATGTTTTTGAAGCTTTCTTAAGTAGGTCAGATGGAAGAATGCTGCGCTGTTGTTCTCAAAAGGTTTTCTCCCTTTTCTTTGAGAGTTTTCTCTACTTACCGACTAGATCTTCTCTTTGTTTGTGGAACCCAATACATAACAATATGGTCTGAATCTCGGCAGGGGATTTGATGCCTTTCTCCCTGTTCTGTGGTCACACATGGAATCTGATCAATGCCCTGCGCTGTCACTAACCAGCTATGCGACGATGGGTAAGTTATGTCACATTTCAGCCTCAGCGTTCCGGGGAAATTACTATGTACTATCTCTTTGGCTATTGATGAAGAGGTGATAAACCCACGCGCTTAGAAAGCTATTCAGTAATGATTCTTTTCCCTTGTGGAGGTCAGATACAACCCAGACAGACAAAGACACAAGCGGATAAAGATGTCCCTTGCCTCACTGAGAAAGCTCATTGGAGGACATGACGACCCATAACGTTCACTCCGTCCTTGAAGCAGCCTTGCCAACCCCGTCATGGTACCAGGGCACACACGGACTCCTTTGGAGGGGCATCTCCCTTCCCAGAGCAGGCGGAGGGCACCAGCTGCTGACTGGCTGGTCCTAGACGAGTCTGGGTGGGTGGCGTCCTGTCTCTCCAAACTCGCCGGTTGGAGAAGCTGTTTTTCTGACGGCAGGGACGCCTTTCTCTGATTATCGCCTCTTCCACACAGAAAGCTGTTTGCAGGTCGTGCATAGCAGAGGGGCCCACTGTGGAACGCTCACTTTTCTCTTGCCCGTGAATGTTTTGTGAAGGGCTGAGCATCTGGGGGTCCAAACCCCGCCTCGTTTGCCGATTACCCTGCAGCACATCTGCAGGGTCCTGAGGACGCCCTGGGATGAACCTGTGGAGAAGCACTCTGCACAGCACCGAGGCCGGAGCCCTCACTGCTGCCTCGAGCAAACTCCCGGGTTAGAACTCGGAACTGAGGAAACCTGGTCTCTAACCCTCTCTGCAAGCTGGTTATCTGATCCTGGGCAAATCACTTAAATTTTGACTAAAATATGAAGCTAACAGCACCCTTGCTGCATGTTTTATAGGAATAGGGTAAAACAGTGGATGTGAAAGTTCCTTGGAGAATCTATAAAAAGTGCTGTGGAAATGTTAAAAAATAGGCCTGCTTTTCACACTTAAAGGAAAAAGAAAAGAAAGCTGAACTACACGTTCTCGCGTTGGCTTCAGGCTGCCCGAGACCCATGGTGGCCCGTTTCAGTTTCTGCTTCTCTTTCTTTCTGTAACGGAGACTTGAGTCACTTCACGAGGTGTGAAGAGGGGTTAATCTTATTTCGCCTACTTTCCAGATTTTTAAAAAAGAACATATGCTTCTTTTTAAAGAAAGGAAGTGCAGTGGGATTTGTTTATCTGAAAACCGCACCTCCAGCGGCCCACCCCCGGCCTAGAGCCAACATCCCAGCCTCAACCCTGACGCTGCCTTCCGCCCGCAGCCTGGACCTCATTCTTCTTTAAGAATTTTGTTCCCTTTTGTGTTTTAAAACACGCACCTTGCTCTCTAAAACGCGAGGTTCCACATTAATGTCCTTCACGTATAACCCATCGTCACCTGTTTGTTTTTCTTATCCTGCTCCTCCCTGCAGCGCATTGTGCCCTGCCAGTCTCTCCGCGGCCTTTCCTGCACGACGCCCCCAGCTCTCCCTGCGCCCCTGTTGACGCCCTGTTGACGTCTCTCTCCCCCTTCACACACAGCACGGACTTTTTCTCACGTGAGATCCGACACCCTGGACCCTTCCTGTGTGCCTTTGTAATGCTCGCAGCGCCTGGTAGCGTGCCCTGCTCCTACCACTCGTTTCCTAACTGTTTACCAGTTAGAAAAGCTGCAATAAAATAAACGACCCTGTGAAGCCTCCCCTCGCCGGCTTCCCCCTAAAGCTCCAACCGCTCCCTCAGGAGCAGCATAATGCAGAAAGATGAAAGCGCCTAACATTAGCCTGATAGTTTTAAAACCTTTAAAAGCCAAGGAAATCTAATAATGAATGCATCAAAAAATTTGTTTTTGTGTTTCATTATTTCTCTGTTCTTTGTACTACTGATTAACTTGTAATTGCCGTGCTAATGAGGTCCCTTGTGGGGCCTCCCATCTTTAATCTGTGCCCATAAGGTGAGCTGCAAGTGCGCTCCTTAATCACAATTAGAATCTAATGAAACGCTTTACATGCAGTGACCCCTTGCAGTCCCCATTTCTGAAAAAAAGAGTTAAAAGGCATCAAAATGGGAAAGCAGCATCATTATATTTTTAAGCGAAAGACAATGTTTGGTTTATTACATTTGTGCATAAGGTAAGTACAAGAAGATCCACATGAACAACAATTTTATTGTACACACATGAATTGAGACACAGTTAATACAAAAGAAGGCATAACAAGTCTTGATACAGCATAATTGTCGTAACACCCATAGGTGTTTTGCAAGTGGAGAAACTGTCATGATAATTTTATTTTGTGCTTTCTACCAAGTTTGCCAAAAGTAAGCATCACATTCAATGCATGTGGGCTAAGAAAAGTTAGTTTTTAATCTAACTTAATACTACACGGTCTTCAAAGTATCCTGAAATAAAAGATACAATGACAAGATAATTAAAATCCACTTAGGGTAGTTGGGAGCTAGTGTGTTTTACTGCTAAAGTTTAAAGTCTACATACATGGAAATGAATTTCATCAGTACTATCTGTGTTAGCTTTTCCAAATGACCTAGCTACAGATTCTTTGCCTTTCCAATGTATTTATTCTCTGTACCCCTATCTTGGTAATATGAATGTTCAAATAATAAAGTAATTTTCAACATAATAAAAAACTATGTAGAATTCTTTGAAAATGTTTTGCAGATCCATTTTTGAGACATACCTTTGTAAATTTATTCAGTATGCATTATCTACTTACTTAGTATTATGCAACTGACTAAAAGTCCTGCTTAAGTGAAGATGTCTTTTTAAGCTTTTCTTGTCACTAAATGAGAAAGCACAGGGAAATATTGTCACAGACACTCCTGTCTGGGCTGACTTATTTTATTTTTAATATAATTTAACTTTTATTTTAATTTTATTCTAACATCAAATTAAAATATACATAAGTAAAACTACTTTTCTGCTTGTTAGTATTACAAATTACAAACAAAGTGTACCCAAATTGATTTCTAGAAAACTTCAAAGCCAACAGAATCCAAATAAACTACCTTAATTGGATAGATTTTGATATTTTGTATACACTCAAAGCTATCCACAATGGAATTAGGTACTGAGAGAAGTCAAATCCACCTCTTGATGGTGAGGTCCAGTGATGGCTAAATTCCATTATTACTCTTTTTTTCTTTGAACTAATATTAAAATTTTATTTTCAAGAATGTATGTGAACATTATTTGGCCTTAAACTGATATAAAATGCATCTTTAGTACAATAAATCTGTTTGGTCCTTCATAATCCTTGTCAGTAACGTTCTAAGATCTGATATGAACGAAATCTTATTCAAAAAGTGCAAATCCAGGCTCTGAAACTCTCTGTCCCAAAGATTGTAGTCAAGATGGTCCAGAACATGTTTCTATGTTTAGAACTTTTGAAGATAATATAAAATGGCAATACATAATTTAATTCTCCTAGAAAATGCTCAGACTTGTGAAATCTATTGAGCCCAGCTCTGGAAACCAGCCCTCTTTTTCGCTCTCTGTAATTCACCTATTCCAGATATTTAATAACGGTGAGGTCATACAATATGTGACCCTTTGTGTCCGGCTCCTGTCTCTTAGCATGATGTTTCTAGGATTTGCCTTCATTGAGGGAGCTCTGTAGTGATTGACCCTGTCATGTTTGAGTAATATTTCTCCACATCGCCAACAACTGCTATGCTGAGTATTTTGATCCTTACCAGCCTAATGAGTGTGAAACAGTAGTACATTATTGTTTGATTTGCACGTATCTACATGACTAATGGTGTTGAGCATCCTTCTATGTACTTATTGGACAACATCTCCTTTGGATAAACGTTTGCTCAAGTCCTTTCAAAAATCAGGCTGTTTTTCCTCTACTGTTGATTTTTTTTTTTTTCTTGGAGGTACTGCGGATGGACTCTCGGAGGGGGTGTTTTAACACATTCCAGGCAAATGGTATACTCCTGAGACACACTCAACCCTGTGTTGTTGACTTTTAAATATTCTTTTGATACTTTTGATACAAGATGTTTATCAGATATATGGCTTGCAAATATTTTCCTCCACTCTGTACTTTGTCTTTTCATGTTATGGAAAACATCTTTTGTGAATAGGTTTTCATTGTTTGGAGTCCATTTGCTCTATATTTTGTTTTGTTGCCTATATTTTGGGTGTCAAATCTAAGGAACTTTGTCAGACGCAAGGCCACCAAGATTTCATCTTCTCACAGAAGTATAATAGTTTTAGCACTTACCCTTACTCGTTTCCTCTGTTTTGAGTTGACTGTTGCATGCAATGTGAAGAGTCCGATTCTATTCTTCCAGGTGTCCAAGAGCTATGGGTCAAAGGGATGGCGCTTTATAATGACCTTGAAATGTCAAAAGTCTTTGGGTGCATGGTTTTAGTTTTGCACTCTCATTTCTATGCCAGTGAGCTGTGTATTTATACTTCCACCATAAACACAGTTTTTATTAATTTTTTTTAAATTTGAAACTGGGACACATGAATATCTCACATGTTTTATTAGCTTTTAATTTTTAAAAAATCTATTCAGGGATCCTTACATTTTTGTTTCATTTTAAATGAGAAAACAAAGGGGTTGGCAAGGGAAGTAAAGATGTGGATAAAAACAATATAGAAAGTAGAAGTAAAATTCTAAAGTGTCGCACTGAGTATTTTTAGGGAAGACTTGATGTCGCACTAATAAAACAAAAGCGATTCAGTAGCAAAGTCAATGTTATTAGGGTAGGAAAAAGCTCTGTAATGTTAAAAATAGATCAACTGGATAAAAAATCCACAGGTAAGTTATATAGATTGAATATAGCATCTAAATAAACATAAAAGGACACAGAGGTGGAATATTAAAATGGAGTGAATATCAAAAAACGAGTGTAGATCTTTGTATTTCCCAGTGACAGTTCTTTGAAGGAGAACCCTGAAAAAGCACAGGGAGAGTTATTGACAAAGGATTCCAGCAGATTTTCCAAGGAAAGCGCAGTTTAAGGGATTTGAGAGTCTGCCAGGGCTGACCTTGATGAGCGCAAAGAGCCAGTCAGCATGTGGGTGGTGACATTCAGCTGTGGAGAAGCATATGAAGAGATGCTCAACATCATTAGTCATTCGAGAGATGCAGATGAAAACGACATTGAGATTTCATCTCACTCCACATAGAATGGCTGCCATTTCAGAATCAGCCAACAGCAAATGTTGGCGAGGCTTCGGAGAAGAAGGAACCCTTCTCCACTGTTGGTGGGACTGTAGACTCGTACAACCCCTGTGGAGATCAGTTTGGAGAATCCTCAAAAAGCTAAGATTGATGGTCCCATTTGACCCGGCCATTGCCCTGCTAGGTATATACACAAAAGAATTAAAAGACTCATATCACAGTGACATATGTGCACCCATGTTTATAGCAGCCCAATTTGTGATTGCTACATCTTGGAAACAACCCAAATTCCATCCACTGGAGACTGGATAAAAAAGCTGTGGTTCTTCTACAGAATGGAGTACTACTCTGCCATAAAAATGATAAGTTTGAATCATTTCTACTTAAATGGACATACCTTGAGGATATCCTCATAAGTGAAATAAATAGGGCACAGATAGGTACATATCACATCTTTTCTCTGGTACGAGAAAAGGGAACCCTTCTCCACTGCTGCTGGGAATGTAGACTTGTACAACCTCTGTGGACATTCCTCAAAAAACTAGGATTGGAGGTCCCATTTGACTGGCCATCCTCTGCTAGGTATATACACAAAGGAATTAAAAGTTTCATTTCACAGCGACATATGTGCACCCATGTTTATAGCAGCTCAGTTTGTGATTGCTAAGTCTTGAAAACAACCCAAATGCCCATCAACTGGAGACTGGATAAAGAAGATGTGGTTCTTTTATAGAATGGAGTATTACTCTGCCATTAAAAATGATAAGATCGAGTCATTCATACTCAAATGGATGTACCTTGAGGACATCCTCATAAGCGAAATAAACAGGTTACAGATGTGTAAATATCATACCTTTTCTCTGGTATGAGGAAATGAAGCTGTAAATGAGTTGTAGTATGTATAATTGATATTGTGAAGTAGAAAATATTTAAAAGGAAAGAGTGTAAGTGTAAATAATGAGTGGAAATGAATATGGTAATAATAAAGAAAAAAGAAAACAAAGATTGTGTGTATAGGGGGTGGTGGGTGGCAGGGCAGGGGAAAAATGGAAAAAATGAGAATCAAGTGTCATATTCTGGTACAAACTCTCAATGTTGAATGCAATGATGATGTGTATTCATAATGTACCAATAAAGATTAAAAAAAAAAGAAGAAGAAAAGACACGAAAACTTCCCAAAGAACTGGGAATCAGAATAGATTGAAAGTCCATATATCACTGAATTTCACAAAGAATAAACCATACAAAAAGCCATATATTTTGATATTATTTATACTATATGTTAAGGTAGAGTAGTGAAACAAAAATATATTCTGTTGGTGTGGGTATACATTTGTAAGGACTTGATATTATTTTCAATGTTTAATATATTAATAAAAATTTTAAAAAAGAACAACTGGATTTAAATATGTCAGGAAAAATGATTTTCAGTGTAGGATTCTGTGCTGAGCACTCATGCTCCTGTGGCCAGAGGTGGTGCAGGTATTCCTATGAGTGAAGCCTCAGGAAATGCTGGTGTCCTGAGTAATTCAAAGCTACTCTTGGTTAAAGAACTTTATTTGATAGGTTTAATTTTACTCCATATAGAGCTATTCCATTGGGGTCTACAAGAATGAGCGACACTATTAAATCAGTAATGAACTCTACTCTGACTGTTCTTCTGAGAGTATAGTCATAATCTCACAATTGTCCTAGAAAGATTTTAAATCACCATAAAAAAGTTTATTTTAAAAATAACAAGTGGCTTACACCACACACTACTTTACGGTCAAAGGTAGGTTGAGCTTAATGTAGAAAATTGATGAAAGAGGAAAATTCAGAGTGCATCTTGGGCCTCTAACCCTCCAGTGATGGGTAAAGTCCAGTTCTCAGACTGAGGAAACCTAAATTACCCTGCAGACAGAAGGAACAGTGCAAATAGAAAGATTCACTTATCAGTTTTGAGAATTCACAAATTACAAGTAAAATCGTATTGCACATTGATACATATTATATTTAGATTTAAAAGAAGAGAAGGAATCCAATAAAACACAGAGGGCTATTCCTTTATTAATACAGTTAGGGGAAAATTCTTGGATGACTCATTTTCCCCTATGTTAGGTGAACATTACTAAGGAAACTATTCAAAGTGAGTTCAGTTTACATTGAAAATACCACTTCATTTTAATCAGTAGGCATATATTATGAACCTTTTTTGATCAAAATTGGAGGTAAATAATTAAACACTGAAAGCTGTTGAATTTTATTGTAAAGATGCAAAGGGTGAAAATAAGGTGAATGATAATGAGCTATTCTGTTACCCCTGTGCACAGACATACTTGATCGCACATGACAAATACTTGTGGATCCCCCGCTGTGCCCCAGGATGCAGCGCTGATTGTCACAGAGTTAGTCTAGGAAGAGGGAGCAATGGAAGACGGAGCAAAGGACGCAAGGATTCTGCACAAGTCGTCCTATCTGAAGGCCTGGCTATGAAAGGCGCCACCAGCCACACCTGGAGAACAGACTCCCAGGCCTGCTCTGTGGTTTCCACCTCGGCAAGAGTTGAAGTGGGCCTGAGAACTTCCACTCGTGGCTGAGGCGCAGCGCAGCGGAACGGCATTTGCCTCACAGGTGTGAAGACCTGCTCTCCAGAGACGTTGATTTTGCTGGTTCAGCTGCCACGCTTTGAAGCCAGTTCAAGAATCAGATTTATTTTAGGGCTATAAGTATCCTCACTGGGCAGGTGCTATTTTTTGAGGAAAGGCTAATATAGCTTAATGGTTAGTTAGATTTCCTTGACCAAAATTGCTGGAGAGCATGGTTCTGTTAATTTTCTAAAACAAAAATTAATACTTATTGTAAAGAAATGGAGTGATTTACAGAAATGATGGAGACGTTGAAAAGCAGCACTCAAAGGACAAGAGCAGTTTCGCAAAGACTCAGGAATCGATGGGCCGTGTCTCTGTGGTGCCCTGGTGTAGTTCCAGGGAGAGAGCTTATCTCCAGCCTGTCTTGGGACATGTGTTTTCTCTGGCCACAGGAGATCAGTGGCTCCATCAAGACAGTTTTGGGGGCTCCAAGTAACTTGCCAGTGTGTAGCTGAGGGACTTTGGTAAAAAATGGGAATGTCTGGCCAGATAACAAAGTAACAAATCCCATTAAATATGGTTAGATTTTCACAGGGAGAATATGGAAAATATGTTACTCCCATAAACGGAGACATGTAGTTTGAAAAAGGATAAGAAAACAACCTTGGGAAGTATGGGATAATCCATTTTTTGAAGTCCAAAGTGCAACTACATAAGGAGTGGGGGACAGAGTAAGAAAAGGTGGGCTGGAACTCTGTCAGAAGGATGTTGAATTCAAGGATAAGAACACTGTTCTTACTAGTGATGTATATTTGAGCCCATCAGCCACGTGTTCAAAACTGACAGTGTCATTATATCAGGTAAGAATAATAATCAACTTGTAGAGAACAGTCCAGCAGTTGGTGATCAGGCAGTGTCCTAATGAGCTGGTCACTGAGACTGAGGGTCCGAAGGTGTTTCGTGGGAGGAAAAGGAAACATTACTGAGCAGTCCTATTTGAGAGTAGCATGTGTCCGAATACTGACTAAGGGGCTTGGTAACTTTAGTACAACCATTCAGGCATATCACCCTCAGTGTTATGCTCCTCAGGTATACCAGTAGTCTCCCTTGGTTAGCTCAGGAGTTTTTGACCAGGAAATACACCATTCTCATATGTCTATTGTTTATACAGCAACTAAAATATCTATTGTTTCAGACTTTATGTACAGTTCTAAATGCAAAGGAGTCATAAGAATGGTATTTTTGGCTTAATCCTTTGGTTGAAAGTCTAGACAAATTAATCAAAGATCTATATTTTATTATTGGCCGAAAGATCACAAGTAAAGATAAGACTTTGCACGAAGTATGTAAGTGATATACCAATCAAAAATAGCAAGTACTATTATTTTTATTTAAGTCACATTGATGATGTTATTAAAATTTGGGGCTGGCTAATTCATTTTGTATGATTATGGAGTAGAATTCATCTTACTGAACATTTTATGGCCTGCTTTTGAATTTTTAAAAATATTTTTAATATATGTAAATGTGATACCAATGCTTTGCAGAAATATGGCTGATATCTAATGAAAAACACATTTGCTTCTGGAAGATATATTTAGACCCAGTCTTTCCATGACATCTTGCTAATTATTTATTCCAGTGGGCAAATTATGATGGCAGAGTGGAGACTGATTTAGCAGATCTCCCAAAGTGTCTCCCAGAAACACATGATTTAAAACCGCACCAAAAGGGTAAGTGTATATGACCCTTTTGACTCACAGAAATGTCACAACTGATTGTATTTCTATATTCAACTATTTTCTCAAGTCATTTGACCTTACTACATTGGCTTTGTTATCTGTAAACTTGTAACACAAATGCATGTAATTCTTGAAGAAGTTAAAGTAAAAAATAGGAATATTTTTCAGGCTCAAGAGATGGCATTCTTTTTTATTTTTATTTTTATTTTTTGTGAGACAGGGTCTTTTGTAGTTCAGGCTGGCCCTGAGCTCACTGTGTAGCCCAGGCTAGCCTGGAACTCACAGCAATCCTCCTGTCTCTGCTGGGATTATAAGAGTGAGCCACCACACCTAGCACTGTTGTACTTGGCTACCAGGGATCAAACTCAGGAACTTGTGCTTGCAAGGCAGGTGCCAGAACCACTGAATTAAATCCCTGGCTGCTGAGATGACATTCTTTTAGAGCTGTAATGATCCTGAACACTTTGAGTTGTAATTCTCAGTTGCAACACCATTCTCTTGAGAAACAACAGATCTGTATATCAAAAGTACTTAGCAAACAATGCTGTTGGCATATACTACTGAGAAAAATGGGGCGGGGGCGGGGGAGGGGAGCAAAGTATTCTAAACTCAGCCAGGTCCTTATGAAGAGTTGTTTCCCAGATCTTCTGTACAGATTGGGCTGAGCTGGCGAAGAAAGACAAGATGGGGCCCAGGAGACCTCACCCAAGATTGTGATGTGCTTTTGCTTTTGGGCTCTGTGGACGTTGTTTTATCTCAGTTTGATTTTCTTCTCTCTCATTCAAAGGCAGGACACACGCAGTTTCCGTTAGTGATTCTACCTCTTCTTAGTCATGTAGTAAGTGGGTGCATGGGAAGTTTTTTGGATAAAACCCTCTGGAGAAGAGCTCTGAGTTCAAATTCTAGTTTTCTATTTCTAAGCTGCCATCTCAGGAAGGAAGCTCCCTCCTCTACTGCCTATTTATAGGAGGCATGATTGAAAAGTATGGTGAATGTTTAGACTTTAAAAATTATTCAGTGAAAGACACAATGGCGGGTTACCATTAATCCTTTTTCAGAATTCTCCCCTTTGCTTCAAGCGCAGGGGCCCCGCTGTTCTTGCTGTCTCCTGCAGCAGGTCTGGAGCCCTCACTCCTGAGCATCATTAGCTATGCTGCCCCACCTGCCTTGATGTCCTCCTCTGATCCAGAACATTTACTTCTTGTGCCCATTTTAACTTTGGGGAAAAGATCGAAGTCTCATAGTGACAGATCTGGTGAATAAGGCGGATGAGACAGAGTCACGTTTTCATGGACTGCCTTTCTGCTAGGTGGCATTGGGAAGCTGTTTGCATGGTATTTCTGATCACACCTTTTAAAGATATTCAAGGAAGAAGACTTAGGAAAGTGCCAAGAATCATGAAGTAACTATTTTCAAAATTCAGGGGAATATTTGGGGGACTAATGGTAATACATCTTTTGCTATAATGAATTAAAAAATGTAAACACTTGCTGTATATTTTGGTTGCTTTATGTTATATAACTTACTTCCTTCTTGGCTTGATTGGGAAAGGCAAACATGCAGATTTATTGCCGGGCTTGGTAAATATTACACAGTCCCTAGGAGTTTTGTACAGGAAATTTGGGCAAGCAGAAATGAACATCAGAAAACCACAGGCTGATTTTCTGACTCCCTGGTTCACCCTGACACAGCCAGTGATGATGATCAGGAGATGACAGTGCTGAAGGTTTATTACGTAACTCGGTTCTCCAACCAGCTGGACAGCATTGATAGCACTATTTCATTTCACAAATAAACAGCTGAAAATTGGAGAGATCCTAAATATTTGTTCATACTCTCAAGGGTGAATAGTAAGATTAGGTTTTAGATGCAGATGCTCAGAGACCTGGCATGTAACAGTTTTACTGCACAACCTCCATGTACAAGGGAAATGAGCCTCTGGGAAAATCAGCTCTTAGTGAGGTGCTGGAGAGCTCGCCAGTAAAGTGAATTAGCATGTTACCAGAGTAGTATTTGGGCGCTGCTGCTTCAAAGCCTGAGACTGAAGTTGTGGCCTCTCTGATATCCTCCTTCAATGGCTTCCAGAGATAACTACACCTCTAATAGTAGGCGATGATGAAAATCATTTGTGAGCACATCATTATTAGAAAAATGCTTATTTTCATCTTCAGATATAAAACATCGGGTTGTCAAGTCACCCTCCCACATCCGTCAGCTGCTAGCAATAAGGGATGAACTAGTTTACTTATGCTTGGATGCCACGCTTTGCTCATGAGGCGTGGATTTCACCATCTATGAGACATAACCTGTCCGGGTTGTCTGTCCTGTGGTCTTCACTGTGATCCCACCATTTGACCTTCAGGATACTGGGGAGAGTTTGAAACAGCAAAAAGGATGTCTCTCGTAGGGAGAATAAATGAGCTGACTTTATCACCTTCAGCAGAGAACTAAATTAGACTCCCACTAATGATCAGTTCTATTCTAGGAAAAGTCTGAATGCCTACCTAAGTGTACCGTGTTATGCAGAAATATGGCAGATTAAGACAATGAAATCGACACGTTTTCAGGGCTTCGAGAAGCAATTACATGGGACCCTTTCAAACTCTTCCATTTCTTTAAGTTTCAATCCAAATATCCTCTATTTCTAACCACCAATGTAATTTTTTATTTATGTCTCGAGAGTATTTTTTTATCTACTTTTCCCTTCTCATTGTTCGGGATGCAGTTTAGTTCCGTGTCCTGTTGGGAGTGGAGAGAGGAGAAGGGTTTGGATGAAGAGGCTGGTCCAAGTCTAGGCTATGACCAGAGCCCGTGACTGGGAACTTGTCCCAGGCCAGCTCATCGGGCCAGGTGTCCTGGTAAACCCTAGGGATACACAGATAAAAATACTGCTCCGGTGTCATTGATAAACAGCTATAAGAAAATGCAGGGACAATATCTTAATGGGGAGCAGGGTATAAGGAGAATTATTAGAATATCTATCATACACCACTAAGTATTGGTAGTCACTGTGCTAGGTTCAGATGCATGTCACTGACTTCACGAAGTTAGGTTTCTTCACATTTTTCTGCTAGGAGATTTGAGGTGTGATTACAACTCCACACGTTTCCCAGAGCTTTTATTTTTAAAAAACTGTATCAGTGTTTACACAATATACCTGGTTATAGTCAATTATCTAGAGAACTTTCTAAAAATGGACTCATAGCCCCAACATCAGAGGAAAGGAATCAGACATTTTAGGATAGAGGCTAGAACTCTGTACTTTTAATATGCAAGTATCAAGTATTTTTTAATCAAAAAAGATTAAGAATTTCAGAATGTCAGTGTACTATATTCTGTGCTTATTATGAACATACGTCTTGCACACAAGTGGGGCAGCACAGGGATGCTGTGGGGGCAACATATGCTTCTTATGTTTAACCTTGAGAGCTGATAGGAGTTTGCTAAGTGGCAAAGGGGATGCTGTTTTGGTAATAACTGTTTTCAGAAAGGTCATTTATGATAAAGATAAATGGATTTCCTGGGTCACTTGATCTCCAATTTGTCATAATATATCACTGAATAGATAGAAAGTCTGATAGAGACACATATACACATCCAACATGACCTTTCATGACCATGATCTCACACCATCTCTCCTGAGTTGAGGGAGGAAGATAGACGACAGACAGACAGACAGGGTTATTTTTTGCAGTCCTATTTTATGAACCACCATGACACAGTAGTATTCCATTACCATGGTTTATGTTTTCATAATTTCAGTTACCTGTGGTCTGAAAATATTAAGTGGAAATTGCATAAATAAATAATTGATAAAGTTTTGCTTTTATTACAGTGTATTATAATATTTTTCTATTTTATTACTAGCTATTATTGTTAATCTGTCACTGTTGCTAATTACAAGTTAAACTTTATCATATGATTTTTTTGTTAAGTTTCAAAGGGAAAAGGTAGGACAATGTCTTCAATTCCTTAATATGGCATTTTTCCTATAAAATTTTAATGCCAATCACTAATTAACAGTGATTGACAAATGCTCTGAGAGAAAGCCTGGCACTCCTGTGAATGTCTATTTCAATTTCTTGGCTGTTTCTGTGACCATCACAGCAGAATGTTACTTTTTAGAAAGCTGATGGCCAGACTGATCAGCCTCATTTATCTGTGAGGCTAATTGGATCTATTGATCTGGATGTGCGATGAAGGACATGATGATAATTTCACTAATACTCATTGAACACCTGCCATGTCAGGTGCTATTCTAGCCATGTAACCTCATAGCAGTGCCTCTGACAGGCTCCAGTCTCTGACTTCACACCAAGAGCATGGAGAGATGCGGTGACACTGGAATGCTAGGCCTTACTGAGCATGTGCGAGGCGGTAGGGACTTGTATTAGTCAACGCTCAGCAGAGTCAGCTGTAGAAGAGTGCGGAATGTGTCTGTTCACTGGAGACCAAAGGAATCCCTTGAGGGCCTGGAGCCCATGGCTTGGTCCCCCACAAGGCTGCACCAGGGGGCCGAAGGGTCTGAGATGCCAGACTGTAGGGTCTGCACTGAGAGGCCCCAGCCAAACTGGAAGTCATAGTGTCTGGGCTGAAGGACTGAAGCACTTGAGCCAAAGCCGAGGAATCTTCACCTTAAGTCAGAAAATGACATTCACATGGAAGATAAAGATCGAGGCTTCTCTGAAAAAATAGCCAAAGCTCCTTTTCTGAAGAAAAGCAGATGCAGCGAAGCTCCTCCAAGGAAGATCAGCTGAAATCCTTCCCGCCTGTTCTCCTTTGATATCACTCTGACCATGAAGCCTCCTTAACAGCCTCTATACACAGAACTGTGGTGACACAATCCTGCTGGATGTGTTCCACTCAAGTCCACAATTAGTAAATTAACAATCAGCACTCTTTTATTACAATTATTGATTTACATAATTGCAAAAATTAATTGGATTTCACTATGCTGTTCCCATATATGCACATGATTACTTGTCACAGGACAAAATACTGACACTTATAATTTCAAGGGAGGCAGGTTTGATTTGGATAACAGTGTTGGAGGTTTTGGTCCATGGCTGGCTGATGCCACCATGGAAACATCATGGTGTGACAACACTTCTCATTTGTCAGAAATGGGGAAGCAGAAGACTGGAAAAGGGCCAGATAGGAGGAAGAGGGACGAGATCTTGTCCTGGGGACCGTGCCCCATCCCCCACTGGGCACATCCACCAGTGTGCTTGGATAATCTAGGCGTCTCTCAAGACAAGTTGACAGTGAAAACTAACCCTCACAATTAGGCACTCTTTCAAGTGGCCGGTCATATGATATCATTTATACTGTTACATTAATATCAGTATATTATATTCAATGGTTATCATATCATTCCGATGCAATGTGTGTCATTTTACACGAAGTAAAGGGAAAGTGCAAAAGAGTTAAATAGTTGGGAGAAGGATATTGTTCAGTAAGCAGTGGATCAGAGCTCGGCGTCAGAGATGATGCGCAGGAGCCCACTCCCTGGGAAGCGCGATGTTATCATGCATATCTAAAATACGCCAATAAATGACCGCTTCAAAAAAAATTTTTTTTTAAAATTCAGAGATGGAAACTTCAGAGCCTCCCTGTCAAACACCACACTGTACATGAAGTGACTTTGTTGACAGATTTGAAAGAATGCCATAGCCACGAATGAAGCCTAAATACAACCTTGCTCATGGTTGTTGTGTGCCCCTGTTGTCTTTTTCTTTATTGAATGAAGGACTTGCTGACAAGATTGAAGATCCAATTTCAATTTGTGGTATTCTGGGACTATCATTTTTAGAGATGTGGGGTAAAGATATTTGAATTTTTTGTGATAACTTTTTTTTTAGCATTAAAAAAATTTCACTGTGGTGTAGTTCTCGAAGATTATTATATTTTAGTATAGTTTTAACTACCACCATTACTGGGCGTGGAACCCGGGCCCTTCGCACTGAGTTACCTCCCCAGTCATTTTCTACTGTCTATTTTGAGACAAGATTGTACTGAATCACTGCGTTACCCCAGCTGGGCTTGAAATTGGGGTCCTCCTACTTCAGCCTTCCAGGAAGCTGGTGTAATTACTACTTTTATATAGACTTTATCTTTAAAAACAAGTTTGACTTCTACAAAACTTAAGAATATTGTCTATGGGGTTCCATTCATCCCTCCATATAATCTTTCCTGTGATCAGTATCATGCATTTGTCATCGGTGAGTGAACCAATATTTATATTTCTTAATAAATGAAGCCTATAGATTATTTAATCTTTATTTTCTTTTAATCTATCACTTTTTTCTAAACCTGGCTGACTGTTAACCCATTGTTTTAACCCAACCACATCTGCTCTAGTGTCTTCTCTGTCTAGTTAGTTACCTTGTCCAGTTAGGACATTCTTCCCTGGAACAGCTTTCAAACTTTTGTTTTGATGATATTGACAGTTCTGAGGGTTATGAAGCCAGGAACATTGTAAAATGTCTCTCTGTTGAAATTTGTGTTTCGCTTTTCTCATGACTGGCCTGGAGTTCTGAGGGTTTTGGGGGGAAATCACAAATGCAAAGTGATATTCTGTCACATGGTAGCCAAGGTGCATGCTACTCACGTGATTGATCCTGTGACCATGACCTTGCCCGTCTGGCTGAAGTAGTGCTTGCTGAGTCTCATTTCTTTTGTAATTAGTACTCTTCTCCCTCCCTCCCTGTCCCTTCCACATTCCACTCTGTGGAAGGAAGTGATGCTGCACCTTTGCCCCTCCGTGTAGGATTTCTCCTTGAGAAGGGAGAACTTACCCAAGTCATTTGAATTTGTTTTCTACAGAAGAAATTTATTTGTTCCACATTTATTTTATTCTATAATTTATGTACATCAGTGTGGCCTCATACCTACCCACTTTATACTTTAGGTTGTGTAATAAAACACTATTTTATTATTGTTTTACTCCAATTATTTCAGTTTTCTGCAGTGGGAGCCCTGTTTTGGTTCTTGTGATATATTCCCTTGATGCATATGTGCATTTATTGTTTATTTGTTTCTTCCTTCCTTTCTTTCTTCTATTTTATTTTTCTTCCTTTGTTTCTTTTCCTTAAAAATTCCTTACTTTCCAGAACTATAAATTGCTCTACACTTAGACTGAATATTTTCTACTGTAGTCTTAGAGTCAACCATTTCCCCAAGAAGTTTTGACTCATTTCTCTTAGGTCTGAACATCATTGCTACCAAGATGGTATATCTATGAGAGCTCTCAGCTGAAAGACAAAGAAATATGTACAGCGACTTCCTCCCCGGCCTGTCTGCAAACACTCAGTGCTCCTGAGAAACCGGCTCAGCACCTCATGTGGTGCACTGGGGACCAGGGATGTCCACCCGATGGCGGCGTGGGTGATGGGGAGCCGGGACACCCTGTCTGGTAGAGTCCGTCTTCCTGCACTAAGTCTGGATTTAGTGACGACTGATTCTCATACAACATAAAACAAAGGGTAAACTCAGAAGACACAATAGCATACATGTTAATCTAAATTACTTAAAATTTTAAAAGTTCCTTCTCCTTACTTTAAGTTTAGTCTTAAAACAACAGATAAACAAATGTAGGGCAAATAAACACATTATGAGCATCTCTAAAAGGAAAGATATACACTGTACTCTACCTAACAGAGCCATTTCCCATGAAGACTCAACAATCCTGACTCCTTGTACACATGGCCCCAAATTTACAGAGTGACTACCTACATACAGCTTCCGGGTTTGGTGGTGCACAACCAATGCACATGCAGCTAAAATTGGGCTTGAGTTTGAATCTTGACATTGTCCGGGCACTGATATGTGGTACAAGTCCCCCAGGATATGGAGTACAGCCAGGGCTTCCCAGCACCCCCATCACCCACGCCGTCATCAGGGTGACCATCCCTGGTCCCTAGTACACTGTGGTGCTCAGCCGGTTTGATGAATTAAGCATTTCAAATATGGTTTTTAATTAACCCAATTGAGCACTTAAAAAAAAACATGATGATCAGCAAATTAACGCTGTGGAGCTGACTGCGATTTCTGAGGTTTGCAGTGGTCATCGTGGCCTCCTCGGCTGGTCCAGGCTGACAGCCTTGCCAGGGCCTGCGTGCACTGGGAAATCTTATGCTGTGAGTGTTGGATTCTGGTAGCTTCTCTGTGTTGTAATTTCTCTTTCACCTGGATTAAATAACTCTTTTCCACTTTCTTTATCCAGTAATATTTCGGTGCATCACACCACTGTCAGCGTATACTGGCAACTACACATTTTATAAAGTGGTTTCAGTGGTAACACTTTATTTCTTTTAACATTCCCCCCTTGTTCTTGCAGTTATTCTTTGTACTTTCTACGTTTCAGTCATGGCTCATTTTCATCTGCATTCTCACTTCTCTCTCTCCATGCATGTCGCCATGGTAACCATCACAGAATGCCTGCACTTTATCAATTCTGGTATAAATTACGGGCCATTACAATTGTTATGCTGTTGTTCCCCTGAGAGCGCAGCACTTCCATCTCTGAGGGTTGTGAGGGCGACTCACCCTCCGAGGGTTGTGAGGGCGGTCTGGGGGCAGGAAAAGCTGGGTGCACCTCGGTCTTCCCCTCAGTCTATGCTGGGCTGAGTTGTTACTAGACAGTGTTTAGCAGCTGCTTTTATGATCACTGTGACTGGCTGCTTCTCTGACTAAGGTTCTTGACTCTATCCTAATTTTCCATTAAATAGTAAACTCCAGGAAACTCTCATCTGGAATACAATCCCACAGTTAGTGAAACATCATCCTAGGCACTAAGCCAAGTGTAACAGACAATGAAGGAGTGGAGAAGAATGGATCTAATATGCAAATCAGCATAATGACATAATCTATAAGGTGAAGACCAATAAGGAAAAAGGGAAACACTCAAGGTATTTAAAACGCAGGAAACTGAATGCAGGGAGTTGAGCTCCCAGGTGGCAGAGGAAACCTCTGAATATCAGCAACAAAATCGAAAAAGCTCCTGACTCTGGGCTAGAGGAAAGAGCAAGAAATGGTGTTAGTGAGCTCAGAGGGACACACCTGGCCGCTGTGTGCAAGATCAGACCCCAGACCTTCTGGCAGGTGCTAGAAGCAGGAGGACACGACACCAGCCTGGGCCCGCTCCGAGCCTCCGGCCTCTCTCTTCTTCCTGAGCGTGTCTCCTGTCCCACTTGCCGGTCTTTGGATAAGGTGAGGAGATACGGGGATCAGCCTGCACACCTCGGTGCCCCTTAGGATGTAGAGATTGGGAGGAGAGCAAGGCATGGACCTGCAGGCCCGAGTCCCCGTGACAGGAGGGAGATGCTGCCCCACCCCTCGCTGGTTCGGTCTGAGCTTGAGCATAGGCTACAGACAGCTGCATCTGTGAGGAGGAAGCGAACACTGCACGGAAGTATTTTTGGAGTCAGTAATTACAGATCCACACGTGCTTAGATGACAGGACAAGTACTTTAATGAAGACACCAGAGCCCCTGAACTTCCTGTTTTCATATTAGTGAAAATTATTAACTGAATCTGAGGGCCTATTTTCTGATCTATTTTCCCCTATTGTTTGGCTTTTTCCTTTCTTTCCATGTTCCTTCACGAGGACATCATCCTTGGTTTATGCTTTGCATTGTACCTTTTGCCTATGACGTTCTGTGGAGGTGTGATCTTCTGCTATGGGTTTTGTTAACACAACTCTGCCACTGATTCTCCAAATAGACTTTGTTTGGTTCTGAATTCACACTTTTATTTCCGTGTGATATCTCTAGTTAAATAATCTCATGTTGGGATATTCTGCCGACATTTTCTTGTCTGTTCTTTTAGTACTGCGGCCATTCTACCACTGAGCTACATGCACCTGCACTGTTTTTAAAAAATTAGATTGTCTCACTAAATTGCACAAGTAGGACTGGAATTTGCATCTTCCTGCCTCAGCTTCCCTCCATACTCAGATTATAGGAATGTACCACCCCAGCCATCACTGGAAACATTTACTCCATAACAAAAGAGGGTTAGGCAAGAAGTGGCACAGTCAGCACACTAAGTGGACAGGTCAGTGAGTAAAGCGTATTTATGGAGGTGTGGGCAGGAGTAAGGGGGTGAGCAGAGAATGGAACTGGATCCTGCAAACACTGCTGCGCCCAGGGCTGAGTCTACAGGTGGCAGAATGGTGCCGGGACCCAATAAGACTTGAATTTGTGAACTAAGGGCTTCCAGGGAGAGCCTTGGTCACAGCTAAGGGATGCAGCCCTGGCTACAAGAGCAACCACAGAGAGCAGGGAATAAACAAATACACACTTGTTTTCTGCTGCCCCCGCTCGCGGCCTCACGAGGGCTTGCAGGGTGAGAAGGCGAGGAGCACGGCCTTGCAGGTCCTGTGCTCTGCGACAGGGGGCGCCCTGGGGGCGGGCTGTGGAAGAGCATGGGGTAGGAACGCAGGCCGAAGTGATGATGAGTAACAGGGCAGCCTAGAGCCTGGCTCCTTCCCTTCCCTAATCTTTTCCATTTCCTTAATCTTACACATGCTGTATATACCACTCTCTTTTTAAACTTCTAGAAGGATCTTGAACCTGCCAAAATCGCTGGTCAGTAAAGTACAAGGCAGAGGAAACAAAAAAGAACAGTTTTGTTACTACGGCCAGATCAAACTGAGTCGTTAGATCTTGTCTAGGTGATACAACCTAAGGCCTATGTCAAGACCTTACACTTGGATGTAGGATCTTTGGTAAGAAGAAAAGAAATCACCTAGTAAGGTCTGGCTCAGCTGCTGTTTTGAAAAGTGCTCATTTTGTGTGGTAGAGACCAGTAGAAGAGAATGAGGTGTGAGTCCTCAGGGTTTCAGTGTCGGGCACACTTCACTTCTAAGGAAACTGTCCTGGACACAAAGGTTCCTGTGTTGGAGGTGGTCAGTAGTGAAGGGGTGGTGGAGATTTTGGCTTATCGTCTTTTGTGAGGATCACTACGTGTAAGACACTGAATTTTCTTTTTGATTGGAAGCTCTTCTGTGTGTACCTTGGCACTGGCCTTCTTCAGCAGTGGAGACACTGTGCTTTCTTTCTGTGGCACCAGAGGTTCACGGAGCTATAAAGATGAGGGTGAGGCCAGAGTTATTGCCTAAGATCCCTCCTTGATCTACCAGTATCATTATTTACATTACTATAGAAGGTTCTAGCAAGTTGCTGATACGTGGAAAAAAGTAATTTTTTGAGAACCTGCAGAGCTGTGTGTATTATCTAAATTTTTCATAGATGCAAAACAAAAGATGGCTTTCTTCTCATGCTGTTTTAGCATTATGTTTTACTAACCAGCGTTGGCTTCGGAGGGCCTCACAGACTGCACCACTTGTAACACTCTGTGCCCCACCATGTCAAGGGACTCTGAATCACAAGGTACTAAAGATACTTTTTATTAAAAAAAAATAGAGTTAACTTTGTGTTCAGCGCTTTTATTGGTTCCAGAACTGTGAAATTTTTAAAGATTAAAATAAAGTATTTGTACCATAATGGTTCTATAAGTTTATACTTTGTATAAAACAAACTGCTTGGCTATTTTTAAAATGTTTATCGAGCATTAAAAACTTTTTTCTTTCTTTTTTATTGAAGTAACATAAATGCAGACAAGTAAGCAAAGTAATCAGAGCTTAGCTCAGTGATATAAACATCAAGTCTTAAAGCTGCCACTTCTAGACGGAGGACGGAGTGTGGGTCACAGCGCCACACCTCACTGGTCACGTTTCTCCTCTGAACCGTGGCCTCCCACTCCTGCCCTCGTAGAGCCACTCTTCATGTCCTCACCGGACTGGAGAAGGTTCACTGAGCTTTAGATAAGTAGAACCGTACCACAAGGTCCTCAAGTGTCTGGCTTCTTTTACGACTCATCGTATTGTTGAAAATTCAACACAAAACATTAAAACCTGGATAGTAAACTGGGTTATTTCCAGTTCTTGGTTAGCATGAAAATGTTGCTCTGTGTATTTTCAGGCATGACTTCTGGCTCCCCGTGTACACATGCGTGTGTCAGAAGCACACTCAGGAACGTAACTGCTGGGAAAGAGTGAATACAGATGTCCAGCTTCAGGACACAGCGTTGTTCCACGGAGCAGAGACAGCACTTCAACAGCACCGGAGCTGTGTGTGTGTGTGTGTCCCTCGGTGCATATATGATGCAGTGTGTGGTTTGGTTTGTCCTGATGACTTCAGCTCTCCTGCGAGTGAGGCGATGACTTTAATTTGCTGCTTTGTGCTTCCTACAGCGCCTCAGAGCCTATTGCTTCCTTTATTCACCATTTGTACTTTCTATTTTGTGAAATCCCTGATCAAGTCATTCCCCTTTTTAAGGAGACTCTCAAAATCTAAAATACAGTCTTTTATAATTTTCACATAGAAATTGTGCACATTTTAAAATTATAGTAGTGTCTCTGTATGTAATATTTTGATATACTTATGAGTAATATTTTTATAAATTTCTAACATGGTTTTTAGATATTCTTAAATACTGATCTTACTAAACTTACACATTCTAGTAATTTGCTTTGTAGTTTTGAGGAAAATTTCTATAAACACTCAAATTGCTGGTAAATAATAAGTTCCCACTTCTGCTTTCATTATATATAATTTTACTATTTTCTGTCTGTGGAAGTGGATAAAACCAACCCCTGGAATTTTGAAACTAGTGCTAATGCAAGAGATGCTCTGTAGAGTTCTTCCTTCCACGGGGAAGAAGATCAGGAGCGCAATCATGGCCAGACAATGGTCCTATCAGCTGGTGGCTAACAGCCCACAGATTAGCTGATGGCTAAACAGTCATAGGAGACATATTCTATCAGTTAAATAACTGACAGGACTAACAGCTGATGACTGATAGCAAAGTTTATTAGGATAGTACAGGCTTATGTAGTGTACAGGTGGAAGTGGTGGCCCTATAATGGCTGGCCTTGGAACAGAAGAGAGAAGATTATGTAAGTACAAGTAAACATCTTTTTTTTTAATCTTTATTGGTACATTAAATATACACATCATGATTGCACTCCATAATGGGGATTTGTACCAGCATAAGACACAACTTAATTCTCATTTTTTCCCATAGCCCTACCCACCCTACCACCCCCCCATATACATAAAATTTGTGTCCTTACTTTTTTGTTACAATCTCAACATTGTCCCCTTTCACCTTATTTTACATTGAGCATTTTCTATTTCATAATATATAACATACAACGCTAGGACTCATTTACATCTTCATTTTCTCACACCAGAGAAAAGATGTGATATGTACCTATCTGTGACCTATTTATTTCACTTATGAGGATATCCTCAAGGTATGTTCATTTAAGTAGAAATGATTCAAACTTATCATTTTTTATGGCAGAGTAGTACTCCATTCTGTAGAAGAACCACAGCTTTTTTAAAAAAATTATCTTTATTGGTACATTAAATATACACATCATGATTGCACTCCATAATGGGGATTTGTACCAGTATAAGACACAACTCAATTCTCATTTTTTCCCATAGCCCTACCCACCCTACCACCCCCCCATATATATAAAATTTGTTTCCTTACTTTTTTGTTACAATCTCAACATTGTCCCCTTTCACCTTATTTTACATTGAGTATTTTCTATTTCACAATATATAACATACAATGCTAGGACTCATTTACATCTTCATTTTCTCATACCAGAGAAAAGAT
>PVIR01014739.1:0-39667 GCA_004026965.1 Petromus typicus
GGCAACGCGGCGCGCGACAACAAGAAGACGCGCATCATCCCGCGCCACTTGCAGCTGGCCATCCGCAACGACGAGGAGCTCAACAAACTACTGGGCAAAGTGACGATCGCGCAGGGTGGCGTGTTGCCCAACATCCAGGCGGTGCTGCTGCCCAAGAAGACCGAGAGCCACCACAAGGCTAAAGGCAAATAAGTTTGTACAGCTTATTTTCTACGAGCGTCAAAAATCACGCTAACAAAGGCTCTTTTCAGAGCCATCCACTATTTCCAGTAAAGTAGCTGTCATACTTAAGCATACCACATAATTCTGAACGAAGTAAAAAGTTTACTTCTGATGATTGCAGTGTAATTTGGTTTTGAAAAGTTAAAGTTCTGTAGAGAAACAGCAGATAAACGTTACTCTGGTAAGAATCGCTTAAATTTAGGCAGTAGCGCAGCATTTTACTATCCTGAACAAAAACAGGCGCTGTTTCCCAAGTCGTTACATTGAAGCACAAAGGAATCTATACTTTCCAACTTTATTTTTAGTTTAGAAAGAGATTCTTGCTTAAATATCCGCACTTTATATGTATCATCAATTTCAAGGTTATTTTCCCAATTTTTCAAAAGTAACTACATAAAAAAACACAAAAGATTTCCCCAATCGCCACAACATATCTGCTTTTCGTAATCTATTGGAAGTTCATACCTTCACTTGTGTGCTTTCTTTATTTTTGTTTCGAGAGATTAGAATATTATGCTGGAATTTTTCCGTTGTTATAGAAACAAAAGAATAAATGTAATGACGTCAAAGTAGCGACAGTGAAAAGCAGGGCGTTGTATTGGTTCACCGAATTTAATACGGCTCCCAATCCAGGAAAGAAGTTAAGAGGACCGACCAATCCGAGAAAAGCGCGGAAAGTTTTGAATAGCCTTGGGTCCAATCGCTGGTAGTCTGCTGCTATAAAAGAAGGCTGGCTCGCATAGACTGCAGTCCTTGAAGACAGTTCTTGGATCCCACATGGCTCGGACGAAGCAAACCGCTCGGAAGTCCACCGGCGGCAAGGCTCCGCGCAAGCAGCTGGCCACCAAGGCCGCCCGCAAGAGTGCCCCGGCCACCGGCGGTGTGAAGAAGCCGCACCGCTACCGACCTGGCACCGTGGCGCTGCGCGAGATCCGCCGCTACCAGAAGTCCACCGAGCTGCTGATCCGCAAGCTGCCTTTCCAGCGACTGGTGCGCGAGATCGCGCAGGACTTCAAGACCGACCTTCGCTTCCAGAGTTCGGCGGTCATGGCTCTGCAGGAGGCGAGCGAGGCCTATCTGGTGGGTCTGTTCGAAGATACCAACCTGTGTGCCATCCACGCCAAGCGGGTGACCATTATGCCCAAAGACATCCAGCTCGCTCGCCGTATCCGCGGGGAGAGGGCATAAACCAACACTTAGTCTCTTAAAACCCAAAGGCTCTTTTAAGAGCCACCCAAACGTTTCAGTGAATGTAGCTGTGACCTGTGAAATGCGACCTCAGACGTGTAAAATCTTGCAAAAATAATTTCCTGGCCTAACCTTTTTAGTTTGGCCTTTTGGGGAAAAAGTGAGCCAAGGTTTGCTGCTTAACTTAGAATTTAAAACAAAATTGTTGAAACTCTCATACATGTATGTTCTTCATACACTATATTTTCCAAGGACTAGCTTGACATTTTTTTTAACCGCGCCATGCTGTACACCAGTGTGCTGAATTCACACTGAATTTGTGACTTCATTTAAGGTTTGAAGAAAGCAACTAGTATTATGAAATAACTATATTGCAAGTGGTGAGTATAATAATGTGGTTGTGTCAGTTTTTTAAGACAAGGAGCAACCATGGATGGCAGACAAGTGTCATCCATAGGTGTCTAAATTAGTCACTTATCCTTTCCAAAGTGACCGCTCCAGCTCTGGGCCCTTAGTGTAGGATGAGTATTTGAATATTGTGGTTAGAGCTGTGCTGGATCTGTTACAGAGTTTGACCTCTGTCTCTTTGTCTCTTTCTGTGCAGAAGAAGAAAAAAAAAAAAAAAAGTTCAGGTACAGATTCTGAAGGGAGTATTTTAAAAGTTCACATGTCCAGGTTAAGTTGGATGGAAGTAGTGGCTCAGGCTGGCTACTCTGGCTGATGCACTTGATTTTTCCTGTCTGTAAGAACAAAACGCAGATTCTGCTTTTAGTTTTCATTTACTTAGAGCTTTCAACAGAACAGCGAAGAAAGTAAAATATGAACACTATGATAAATAGAATGTTAATTCATGACTGGTAGAAGCACTGTAGGAATATTAGAAGCTGGTCAGAAATAGCATTTGGTGGTACTTTGTTCAGGTTTAAATCTCAGCCACACTACCTAATGCATCATCTAGGACAATTTCTCTACAAGAAGAATGGAGGTAACATTTAGAAGATAGTAATAGAGATACGAGTCTATTTTACAGACATATAGAGATATAAAAATACTAGTTACTCTTAGATGTATATTATTTATAATCAAGGATTTAACATTTTTGACATGATGTAATTTTAGCTCCTGAACTTTTAATTAGGTCTTCATTGTATAGATTCTGCTTTAATCTGTTTAGAAATTAATCTGTCTAGAAATAAAATTTCTGTATGCTTTTATAAAGAATGAAAATAATCCCCTTTAGAAAAAAATCACTGAGCATTTTGCATAATGAACATTGGTAGCATTTTATCATTGCAGTATGCATCTGTTAGTTTGTATTAAGACAGTGATTAAGGTGGGATGGAGAGAAAGATATGCAGAAATGCTGCCCCCAAATTGTCACTAATACATACAGAATATTTTGACCTAGGGACACTTCAAATGTTGTAGATGCAAAGGCTGTCTTCTAATGGGCCTTTTTCTTCTTGAAAAGAAAGATATTTCTTTGTGAAAGATATTCTCATTTCATTAGAAGAGAAATATTCTTCAGGAGGCTGTAATTGTAGATTCTCTACAAACAGCAAAAAAAGTCAGAAATTTGTATGGACATTGTTATGAATGTCATCTTCCTTCAGCCTCTACACATCATTTATTATTCATTTGCCTTGCTTTATTCAACTTAGTATAAAAACAATGTCTTTGGGTTTTAGTTTCATGAAAAAAAATTTTTAAATGACATACATTTGTATCAGTTATATATATTTTGTGTTTGTGTGTATGTTTGACGCAGGGTCTCACTATGTAGTTCAGACTGGTTTTGAACTCACTATGTAGCCCAAGCTGGCTCTGAACTCAGAAATACCTTCTCCCTCAGCCTCCTAAGTGCTACATATTCACTGCTATTGACCTTGTGCAGCCAGTAAAAATGAGATGAAAGCAATATGCCAATTCTACGTGCACATTATAATTATTAATAGCTAAATATAGCCATATTTATATTGCACTCTATTTTCTCTAACATTTTGTTTACATTTAACTAATTCTCACAGAAGGCTAGTAGTGTTAATAATACTCCAGTATTAAAAATTGAAAAAGATAATGTCAGAATTTCAGGATCATATTTCTCTCCTGAATGAGAAAGGCAGATGTGTAAGGGTGGCAGACTCCACCTCCATCCTACTCGGTCCAAACTGGACCTGGGAGTTAAAAGAATAGGCCAATAAAAGGCTGAGAAAGGTATTTAATACAAGTGATATGCAACACAGGAATCTTAATACAATAATGGCGACTGAGAGGAAACTGTCGGAGTCTCTTATATGTTGAATTGGATCAAAAACTGCTAACAAAATGTGACAAGGTAAAGGTGCTTGGAAATGACTAAGAAGGGTTAGTACATTTAACAAGGTTCATGTGCAGCAAATTCTCTCGGCTTGTATTCCTGTCCCTCACCAGAATGTTGCTTGCTTGTATACCTCTCCCCCAATGTAAGGAAATTATCGTTTACATAAGAATTTCAACTTCAGCTTCCAAAAAACCTGATCTTTCACATTATATTCTTATAAAGACGCTTTTAATCTGTCTAAACAACTAATATTCCAGAATAGTATATTTCTCACTCCTTCAAGTGCTTTGTCATTAATATGAACGCCCTTAGTAAAATTCTTAGACGATGATAAAACTAAGTTCAAGTAATTAAGTTAGTGTAGTCAATGGTAGGGGGGAAAAATCATTAAAAATAGAAAGTATTTACCCTGTTAGCTTTCAGAAGCCTCAGGTCACACCCCAGAGAAGGGCGGAGCTAAGGGGAAAACCTCAGCACCTCCAGCCCTCCCCCCCCCGCTTGTAGTTCTCAATTAGGTCCGATTACAGTACATATCTATCCAGGCTACCCGCAAGGATTTCAGAGTCCAGCCAGTGTCTGTAGATTTGCAGTCATGTCTGGGCGAGGCAAGGGAGGTAAAGGTCTTGGCAAAGGAGGCGCTAAGCGCCACCGCAAGGTCCTGCGCGACAACATCCAGGGCATCACCAAGCCCGCCATCCGCCGCCTTGCCCGGCGTGGCGGCGTCAAGCGCATCTCCGGTCTCATCTACGAGGAGACGCGAGGGGTGCTGAAGGTCTTTCTGGAGAACGTGATCCGCGACGCAGTCACCTACACCGAGCACGCCAAGCGCAAGACTGTCACGGCCATGGACGTGGTCTACGCGCTCAAGCGCCAGGGACGCACGCTCTACGGCTTTGGAGGCTAAATTTTTTATTTTTTCTTCCCGTTATTTCCCCAAAGGCCCTTCTCAGGGCCGCCCACTTTTTCATCAAAAGAGCTTTGTTACTGCTTATGTCAGAATTGATCGGATTGGAGTGGGGGCTGCTCTTGAAGTTCCGTGAATCGCTATTAATTTCCCACACCCCCACCTGTATTCTAGTCCCAGACAAAAGCCTAGCTCACGGTACACCGACCCTGGAACGTGCATCCCATTGGCGCGTGAAATAAAACAGCTTCGGACTTAATGTTTTGGGAAGAGCTCTGTTCGGTATAAAGCTGGTGCCAGTGTTGGCTAGAAAAAAATTTGAAAGTTCAGCGTGTGGGTTTATAAATGCACGATTGGTCAATGACTGATCACACATTCCAATATGCCTGAGTCCGAGGTCTCTCGGGATTTTTAGACTGCTGAAAACAAAGTCCTAGCCAAACAGATGAACTGGTGATCCTACCTTGAGCGTGCTAACAGATCTGGCTTGTGGCTAGCCTTTTGACCTTATTCTCTATTGCATTTGGTGATTTTGGTATTTTTTGAACGGGATGAAACACCGGTCAGTTTTTATACTTTTTTTTTCCTCTCTAGAAATCTTATCACAGATACTTGCTTGTCTTTGGACTTCATTTCATTCAGGCTTTAGCTCGAATATCCATTTTGTTAAAGAGACTTCCTATGACCATGTTTTGTAAAATAGTAACTGATTTTGCTCATTTTCAAAGTAGCATATATGTGTGTGTGTGTGTGTGTGTGTGTGTGTGTGTGTGTGTGTATGGTGTTTATCTATAACAATACATTTTAAAATTTTGTTTACAATTCTGTCTTTCTCAACTAGAATATTATTCTTTAAAAGTGATTGCTTTTGTTTCTGAAGTTTCTATGGCACCCAGAACAGACCTAATGCGTAGTCTATGGAATTTTATTAAATGCATACATATATAATCTTTCAAACAAATCTCCAAAGCTGCCTCCAGGCCTACAAAAGTTTGTGCAACTGATTTCACACTCATGAGTGTGAAATCTCTTTAGATAATGAGGGATGGAACAGGATTGCAAATCAAGCAAGAATTGCATGAAAGATTTGAAGGCCAGAGCTTTCTACCCATGATGGAGGTGGGTATAGCTAAAATGAATATGGTGCTATCAGCTCTGGTCTGAAATAATATAAAAATATCAAGTGCAGAATGACAGAAGTCAGTTGTGACTACATATCTCTCACACAGCAAATCTACATCTGTTTGCATTGATTCAGGACATGAGGGCATGGAGTTCTCATTTGTTCACTGGCACACTGCATGAGATCATTAAATATCTCTTAAGGAATACCTGGTAAAAAGAACAAAATAACAGTCTTCCTCACCAGTCCCAATTCTTCTGGTCTGTCTGACTTCAGAAATGTTGAAATTACCTAGCTTGTAGCTCTGAATTCCACTCTGTTTTAAATTAAGCTAAACTGGATACTTTCAGCATTCCCCCAAAATCTTAAATGACCACTGCTAGGTAGAAACATCTGCTAATCAAGGAGAGACACCTACACAAAAACAGACATAAGGAAGCTAAGTCAGCCACTTACAAAACATAATACCAAAACGAGCCCAGCGATGAGCACTTGAGTATCTCTGCAGATGTTTCCCCATTAGCCTCACGTGAGTTTACATCATTCCTTCAGCTGAATTCTGAAATCTGCTATATATATTGTTCGTTCATATAATTGATTTAGAGAAATCCTTTAAAATTCTGTGCTACAATGACTACATAGTTCCTATCCAGTACTTCTGAGTAACGCATTGGGGTATTAACAGATCAACAGCACTTCACATGTTTTCCTGTCTGCATCTTCTTTACTTTCGTTTTTGAGATATAATTTACACAACATAACACCCACTATACGTAAACAAGTCAGTGAATTTGTATTTTATAGTTATACAGCTATCATAAGTAGTCCTAAGAAATTACCTAATTTCCACTTGTCTGTGGAAAGTGTGTGCTTAATTCTTTAGGTATATGTTCGCACAGAAACACCGGCATCTTTTCTCCCCAAGAGATTTTGATTTCTCTGCATCCAGTGTTAAGGGTATTCTGGCAGTCCGAATCTGGTTTCCGTTTCTAATTGTTTTTACCGAAATTAATCACTGTATTGGTAGCTACTATTTCCTAGCACATAACTGAGGGGAATTTTTCTACTTCACACTCCGTAAAATAAATTTTTTACAGTGTCGGGCCTACCGCTTTCCCATCCCCTTTCTGGCCATTGCAGGCCTTCTAGAGCATTAGGTCATCGCTTCTGATTGGCTCAAAGGTACAGACGGAGCTCACTGATAGGGTAGTGCTTTTCTTTGTTCGCTAACCTGGCAAGGAACGCACAACATCGTTTTGTGTTGCAATCCTTTTTCCGTAATGAACGAAGGCGAACGGTTGTTAACTAACGTGGGGACCTGGAGTTGAGTTTTCTTTTTTCTCCTGAAACCCTAGCATACATTAAACATCTGGAGTTGGTTACTACAGCCCTTTTTGAGTAATTGGACGGCCCTGAAAAGGGCCTTTATTCACAAATGCAAATTGTGGCAAAGTAAGAAAACTTAGCCGCCGAAGCCGTAGAGCGTGCGTCCCTGGCGCTTGAGCGCGTAGACCACATCCATGGCCGTGACAGTCTTGCGCTTGGCGTGCTCGGTGTAGGTGACGGCGTCCCGAATCACGTTTTCCAGGAAGACCTTCAGCACCCCGCGCGTCTCCTCGTAGATGAGACCGGAGATGCGCTTGACGCCGCCACGCCGGGCCAGGCGGCGGATGGCGGGCTTGGTGATGCCCTGGATGTTGTCGCGCAGGACCTTGCGGTGGCGCTTAGCGCCTCCTTTGCCGAGGCCCTTGCCTCCCTTACCACGTCCAGACATAGCGTTTCAGAAGAAACTGCAAGTGAGTGTAAGGCCGACCCAGTCCTTATATATCTGCGCCCCTCCTCCCGCCCATCTTTAACAGCTGGCGGAAGAGCAGGCGGGAAATGTGACGCTAACAGTCCCCGCCCTCAACCTATCTCCAAGCTACAGGATTAGAAGAGCGCTGGCAGAGAAAGGTAAACTGGCATTTTTTTCAAGCTTGGAAGGGAACTGGGTTTAAGTACTTTAAATATCCATAAGTCTTTCACAACTGTATTTTGATCGTGACAATATTTTACCAAAATCGGATTGTTAGAAGCCAGATCTTATTTTTCCTTTATCAAACTTTTTCTACTCCACTAAATGCAGATTCCTTTAGCCCTTGTAAAAGCCTCAGTGGGTATATGTACGGGGGAGGGGCTGAGGGGGGAACTCAGCCAGACAAGTTGCTAACGTATCCTCCGTTGGTAAAAGTGAAATTACGGTTAATTTGGTAATATTGACAGCCATTTTACTTGAAAATATGGGTGGCTCTGAAAAGAGCCTTTGATTAAACTTGTAACTTGATAGTGATATATTATGCCCTTTCCCCGCGAATGCGGCGAGCGAGCTGGATGTCCTTGGGCATAATGGTCACGCGCTTGGCGTGGATGGCACACAGGTTGGTATCTTCGAACAGACCCACCAGGTAGGCCTCGCAGGCTTCTTGCAGGGCCATAACAGCCGAGCTCTGGAAGCGCAGGTCTGTCTTGAAGTCTTGCGCAATCTCGCGAACCAGGCGCTGGAAAGGCAGTTTGCGGATCAGCAGCTCGGTGGACTTCTGGTAGCGGCGGATCTCGCGCAGCGCCACGGTGCCAGGTCGGTAGCGGTGCGGCTTCTTCACGCCGCCGGTGGCCGGCGCACTCTTGCGGGCAGCCTTGGTGGCCAGCTGCTTGCGTGGGGCCTTGCCGCCGGTGGACTTCCGAGCGGTTTGCTTTGTACGAGCCATACTTGAAGTATAAGTAGCCCTGAAAACGGCATATTTTCCATCGCGGGCATTGCCCTTATTTATAGTATGTGCTGTGTGGTGATTGGATCATAAAGTATGTTCTTATGCGATAACCGGCCCTGATTGGTTAGCTTTAAAACATACTATTACGGCCCAGTTTCATTGGTTACTATTTTCAATCCCTTGCTGTGTTCAGATTTTTCTCTTCCCCTTTCTGAATGTTATCTTCATAAAGATAAGCTCTGTTTCCATTTTTATAAAATTAGATATTGATTTCCATGGTAATTGTAATAAACCATTTCTGTTTTGGTAAAGAGAGGATAAAAAGTGCCTATAAACTCCGGAAATATCCTGTTTGTACTTGTTCATTCGTCGTATATAAGGTTATTTTCTAACATCTTTTGCAAAAATCTGAGCCCTTTAGTAATGTTTACGATGAGCAAGGACTGTTACCATGTGTCTTAAAACTGTATCATTGTGCCCAGAAAAGTTTTTTTGTAATGGCACAC
This sequence comes from Petromus typicus, assembly GCA_004026965.1. Taxonomy (NCBI): domain Eukaryota; kingdom Metazoa; phylum Chordata; class Mammalia; order Rodentia; family Petromuridae; genus Petromus; species Petromus typicus. Next base: position 9,011 of record PVIR01014739.1, read on the forward strand.
CCTTTTGTTAAATGTTCATGCTCCTCTAAATTGTGGACTTGGAATGCTTTGAAAGCATTTTTTTTTTTTTTTTTCTGTTAAAGCCTAGCGTATACTCTGCTAAGTGCAAAATGGCGATGTCTGTCTAGTTTCCCGCCCAGCAGCCGATTACTGCAGCAAGCGAGCAGGGGTAGTTTAGATGACCAGGGACATAATTTGTCTGGGAAAAAGCAGATACCTGTGTCAAACATTAAAATGTTTGGGATTCGTCAGTGCTAACAGGAGGTAAAGCTGAATCAATCTTTTGATTGGTTTATTCCATTTTCACAACTGTAAATAGAGAAAGCAGTACTTGCATCTAGCATCCTTCATTTGCATGCAACCTTTTTTCTTTTTTTTTTAACTGGGGGGCGGGAAGACAGTGTTTAACACAATGGAAACAAAGGAGGCAGACACAGCTATTGAAATAAGGAAATCGTATTGAAACTGACCTGCGGTCAGATATTTCTCAGTGTATCGGTACCGAAAGCTTCTCTTGGCTAACTGCTTTGTTACTGTATGAAAAATTTGTTTCAAAAAAGTTACATAAAAAACCTGACAATTATTATATTTAATTTCCTATCTTTCAAACGGAGATAAGAAATTTTTACATTTAATTTGTTCCACATTCCTGGAAATTATATAATCGGTTGAAAAGATATCTTCTCAACAAAATTTAAAAATGGACAAAATACTGGGTCTGTTATTTATTGTGCTCCTAGGCTGCCGTGGACTTTGAAAATCAGCAGTGCCTGGGAAGAAGCCATTGCTTTGTTCTCTCGGCACTAGCCCCTTTCCCACAACCAGCTTGTGGAAGAGGATGACGATTTAGTAACATTTTATTCTCTTGTTAGCTTACAGCCACTGGTTTACAATGTGAAATTCTAACATGCGGATGCTTTGTAAAGGAAGAGTGTCCGAAAATCTCACCCAGGAGTGTTGCCCTCTTGTTTTCACACAAAAAAAGATCTATAAAGACTTGGGACAATGCCTGTCACAGAACCGGTTCGCCCATCTACCGTTGCGTGTATTTAACGGCTGTAGTAGGCTCAGCTGTAAGCCCCAAAAAGTTCGAGTTGCGTGTGGATGAAGATTGTGTTCTACAAAGAACACACTTCAGGCACACTGTAACGGTGAGGCCACTGCAAACCCTGAAATGTGTTGGATTCAAGAAAAGACGAAGTTACAACTGTGAAGTTGCCACACATGCAGTAACAATTATGACTTACGCAGTTTTCTGATTAATTTTCCTTTGCCAAAACATGGGAGACTGGAACGACAATTTTCAGTAAGGTAGGAGCAATCGCATACTTGAGAACCAGTCCTAAACGTGCTCAAGGTCTACACCCATGCTGCTCTTGCTGCTTCCACTTTTTCAAGATGTACCCTTCTTCATTTATAGAAAACTAGATGCGAACATTTCCTCCGAGGCACCTTCTAGTATCTTCAACTAAATTCCTTGAATGAAATTGCCTGCCTCCTTTAAAAAGAGCTCCCACACCTCGCCTGCCGAAAGGTCTTTGTGAGGAGATAGCGCTCTCTAAAGTTACCGGGCGCCATAGGCCGATTTGGCTCTGAGGAAATTTCCACTTCTGCGAGGTTATTGGACCAGATTTCGGGTACGTCTGCGCGCGTAGAAGGAAGCGAGACCTAAGGCCTCCAGCAAAACCCGGAGTTGATCATCCGCGACGGGAGCTTTGCGGCGTGGGGGCGGAACCATCGCCCACCAATCACGGCGCAGTTTCGCTCTATAAATAGGCGGCGCCCAGCTGTCCGCGCGTTCTTGTTCAGCGGGTCTAATTCTCTTTGGTCTTTTGTTTGTCAATTACCATGTCAGAGACGGTGCCAGTTGCACAGCCGCCCTCAACGGCTCCGGAGAAGCCACCGGCGGCTAAGAAAGCCAAAAAGCCTGCCAAGGCTTCGGCAGCCGTTAAGAAGAAGCCTGCGGGTCCTTCGGTGTCAGAGCTGATCGTGCAGGCGGTTTCCTCCTCCAAAGAACGCAGCGGGGTATCCCTGGCCGCGCTCAAGAAGGCGCTGGCGGCCGCCGGCTACGATGTGGAGAAGAACAACAGCCGCATCAAGCTGGGGCTGAAGAGCCTGGTGAGCAAAGGCACCCTGGTGCAAACCAAGGGCACCGGCGCCTCCGGCTCCTTCAAGCTCAACAGGAAGGTGGTTTCCGGGGAGGCCAAACTTAACACCGCAAAAGTGGCGGCAAAGCCTAAGGCAGCGGTTGCTCCCAAGAAGCCAAAGAAGGCTCCAGGGGCCGCCGCGAAGAAGGCGGTCAAGACTCCCAAGAAGGCGAAGAAGCCTGGGCTGGCAAAGAAGCCTTCCAAGAGTCCGAAAAAGCCTAAAGTTGTAAAGCCTAAGAAAGTAGTCAGGAGCCCCGCTAAGGCCAAGGCTGTGAAGCCCAAGTCGCCTAAGGTCAAGGTGACTAAGCCCAAGGCTGCCAAGCCTAAGAAGGCGGCGCCTAAGAAAAAGTGAGCAGTCTGGTAGGAAGGTTCTTCCGGTAACCCAACGGCTCTTTTAAGAGCCACCATTACATAATTCAGAAGAAGAGCTTTAGCACACGTAGGCAGTTAAACAGCGTTCAGGTGCTTAATTTGGCTGTTCCATCTGCCAATGGTACGGTTTTGGCGTTTTCAGTATCTCAAAAGACAGGTTTGGAAGCCAGTAAATCGTTAATTCTTTTCACACCTGGGAGCATTCTAGGAGAGCCCAAGTCTTTAACTAGCCAGTGACAATTAGAGCAAACTAGGCCCAAGCTCAGAGCGTGTATCACATGCTTCTTAATGGGTAGGAATTGGGCAGTACTGCTTTTTTGGGTCAGTACTGCTAAAGTAGTTTGAAGACCGAGGTAGCTTTGAAACGTTCATGGGGGGTTAAGGATGGTAGAGCCACAACCTTTCCTTAGGTGTGTGTCTGGAGCTGCCCTTGTGAAGTGCTTGTAGGCCATTTGTCGTGGGTGTCCATGAGCCCGGCCTCTTGCAGCGCCATATTCACCATAACCACAGTTAAGAACAAGGGTCCTGTTTTGCGGCGCCGTAAACTGAGTGGGCTGGGGAGTCGGGTCAGAACTTGAGAACTTAGTCAAGGAGTTTTAGATCTGCAGTCTGGAGAACCCTTGGCAGGTTTCTGTTTACAGAAACAACCGCTCTCCCTGATTGGATATTTCAAATATTCTATTCAGTGCAGAAGAAACGGCGTTTCTTTCTTTTTTTTTTTTTTTTCAATTCTGGAGGGACACCCTCTACCCCCTAAATATTGTAGCAGGACTCTTCCACAAAATGCCCCTTTCAGCCTTTGAAGTTGAATTTTAATAACTTGTATATCCTGGCTGCTTATCTACTTTCTTCTGAAAAAGTAACCATGGAGGCCGGGAATATAGCTCAGTGGTTCCTGCGCCTGTCTTGCAAGCGTAAGGACCCGGGTTTGATCCCCGGCAACCACGTACAATACTGGGTGTGGAGACTCGCGCCCAGCAGCAACCAGCACCACATACCACAGTGCCGGACGTGGTGGGTCACGCCTGTAATCCCAGCACTCGGGAGGCAGAGGCAGGAGGATTGCTGTGATGTGAGTTGGAGATTGAGCTCAGGGCCAGCCTGAACTACAAAGCAAGACCCTGTCTCCAAAACAAAACAAAACAAAAAAAGTAACCATAGAATACTTCAACATTCATTAAACATTTTTTAAAATTAAGTATAATATATAAAGTACTAAAGCATATGTAAATGTCAGTGAATGAACACAGTGATTGACTACTCAAAAAATAATACATCTGGGCCAGGGGTTTAGCCCAGTGGTTCTGGCGCCTGTTTGGCAAGCAGAAGCTCCCAAGTTCCATCCCCAGTTAACAACACACCACAATGCCTGGCATGGTGGCTCACGACTGTAATCTCAGCACTCAGAAGGCAGAGGCAGGAGGACTGCGGTGAGTCTGAGATCTAGCCTGAGCTACGTAGTGAGTTAGGGCCAGGCTGAACTACAAAGCAAAGCCCTATGTCTCCAAAAACTGAAAAAAAAGTACATCTGCCAACCTGCTCAGTGTACTCACATTTGCTTTCTGTCACTAATTCACCTTCCTTAAGTATACACACTACCTGAATTTTCAGCACTAATGTATCACTTTTGAAGTGTATAAAATGGAAAAAAATATAGTACTTTAAAACCTAAGATTTGAACAGATTGATGTGCTGCTGTGTATAACTTTAATTTTTAATGAATTAAATTGAATTCACTGTAATTGATATTTTTTTAATGCACCACAATCTAGGTATCTGGTCTTGCAGTCACGGATGTCTGAGTTCTTATTCTAAATAATGTGAACATTGATGTGCATATGTCTTGATTATATGTACACACATATCTGTTTACTTCAGAGTGGGGTCATCTGATTAGATTAAACTCTTTCAAAAAATGATATGATGAACTTAAAAATAGTTACAAGATAAGGTATAGAGAAACTTCTCAAATTATTGAATGAAAGCCATATAGAGTTCTTGTAGTTCCCCATCCTTCCCAATAGATATTTTTCTATTTTATTTTACTTTTTTTTGTTGTTGTTTTGAAGTAGGATTTTGTTTTATTTTGCTTTATGTGGTTTTTAGGCAGGCCTGAACCATCCAGGCTAACTCTTAGTCTTTTTTTTTTTTTTTTTTTTGAGACAGGGTCTCACTTTGTAGTTCAGGCTGGCCCTCAGCTCAGCCTTGAATTCGCAGCAATCCTCCTGCCTGTGCCTCCGGAGTGCTGGGATTACAGGCGTGAGCCACCACGCCCAGCATTGTGGTATGTGGTTCTGATTGCTGATGAGTGTGAGTCTCCACACCCAGCATTGCCGTTTGTGGTTACTGGGATTGAACTCAGGAGTATGCGTTTGCAAAGCAGTAGGCAAAACCACTGAGCTAAATCTAAAGCCCTCTTACTTAGTCTTTATAATAGGACCACTTGGTAGGTGTGCAGGCCATTGTTTTCATTTTGTATATTTTGGTCTACCACCTTATTAAAGAATTGGCTTGTGTGTTAAGTCTGTGTGGATTATTATAACTAAACACCATAGCCTGTGTAGTTTAAACAGAAGCTGTTAATTTTCACAGTTCTGGAGGCCAGAAATTCCAAGTAAAGGTCAAGATCTGATGAGTGCTGCCTAAATGGCTGGAGATGGCCACCTTCTTCCACGTCTTTATGGATGCCTGGGAGAGAGTGCATGTCTTTTCCTCTGAGAAGGACCCCAGGTCTATCAGACCAAAGCTCTGTCACTATGACCTCATTTATCTTTAATTACCTCCCTGAAAGCCCTGTCTCTGAACCCAGTTCACTTAGGTGTTACAGTTTCAATGTGTGGAAATGGGGATGCACTTCCATCATGACAGATTGTTTTATTTGCTGGTTAGAAATAATTGTTTTTTCTCTTTCTAATTCTGGCACAAGTCTTTTGCCCAGTACATTTAATATGTTACAGATATCTGTGACATTTTCATTCTTTTAAAAATATGTTTTGATGAACTCATGTTAATTTAATATACTATAAGTTAATCACAGTGCTTTTATTATAAAGCTTTTTCATGTCTTGAGTCATGGTCTGTGCTGAAGTAACTTTTTCATATTCTTTTAAAATCAGGGGAGCAATCATAGTTCTCAAGACTACCCACACTTCTAACACCATTTTCAATTGTTGTAGGCAGGTGTCCCAACTATCCTGCAGTTCAGTAATTTTCCAGAAAGATTCATTACTTACAGTTAGTTTGGTGTCATGAAAGAAGCACACAAGACAGTGCATGTACTGCTCCCCTACTCTCAAAAAGGCTTAATTTCTAATTCCTAACATCTCAGGAAATAGGGTTGCTGCAGATACTATTATGAGGTCATAGAAAAGTAGGATGGGCTGGAATTTTAGAGGTTCCATGGCTGATTACTCATGTGCCTGACCTTTAGTCTCTAGCTCTTCTAGAGGTTGAGCAGAACTTGGTGACCTAAAACTCCCACTATAATCATATGGTTGACTCTCAGGGGCCAATGATTCCAGGTAAATAAAGCAAGTTTTACTAGGTAGAACATTCCAAGGGCCTAGAGCTCACCTCCAAGAAGCTGAGGGCCAATACCATACCTTTCTTTGATTACGGTTAAATTCCAACTGTATACTTCTAGGAACTAGATTTTATATTTAGATCTAGTGGGATTATTTTATGTGTATTGTATGAGGTACGGGTCTCTTTTTTCTTCCTTTCAAAAAGAACACACAATTGTTTGAGCACTGTTTGTTTATAAAGCTCCTTTCTACGCTGTTTTATCGTGCCAGTTTAGGAACCAGATGCTAACATTTGTGTAGGCCTATTCCATTGGTCTGTTTTATCTGTTTTTGTGAAAATACCAGACTGTTTATTGTCACTTTCTCATTTTTGATTTTCCTTAGAACTTTGTATTTCTTCAAGAATTTCCAGACTATTCTTGGTCCTTTATATCTGCATATTAAATATGAACCCTGTTTGTCAGTTCCTATAAAAGATGTTACTGGGATTATGATTCTGATTGAATTTGTAGAACATTTGGTAGCTACTCATAATTTCAAAAGAGGGAATACTTCCATAGTACATCTATTTCTTTGTTATTTACTTTTTGTGTTTAGTTTCTAATCGAAAATCCAGATATACCAACAGAAAATATTAATAACTTTTTTACTTTTTACTTAACAAAAAGCATCAAAAACAATTGAGAAACTAAGAAAAAGCCTGAAAATAAATCATAGGTAGATCTTAGTATTACAAATACATAGATACAAAATTTCCATGTATTACTGAGAAGACAAAAAGATTTTTGAAAAATAGGCAAAAGAAAGAACAATATACAAAAAGTGGTATTAAACATAATCTCACTCTTGCTCATATAGGAGAGGTACTCATTAAAACTACATTGGAAACACAATTTCTAAAGCTTCAATTTGAGAAAAAAATTCCAATTTAGATAAAAATTCCAAAGTTACAGACTGCTCTGGGTAACAGACGTTCTCCTAAATCCTGGTAGCATTATTCTGACAGAGAGTTTGGCGATGTCTAAGAAGATGACATAATCTATTTAGCTCTTAAACCAGAATTCCTACGTTTAGGAGTAACTTAAAAGATACCATCAGAAAAGAATGAATTGAGGGGTGGTATGCACCTATAGTCCGAACTGAGGCTGAGATGGTATATGGTGGATGTGTGGGAGGGGAGGTCAAAAATTTGAGGCCAGCCCGGGCAGTTTAGCAAGATTCTGTCTCAACATTTTTTTTATTTATATATTCTTTATTGGTACACTTTATATATACATTATATACACTCTCAGTATTGAGAATTTGTACCAGCACAACACGTTAATACTCATTTTTACCTATTCCCCTACCCCCTCACAACTCCCACTCCTTGTATACATATGCCTTTTTTCTGTTTTTTTAACATCATATTATTTCTTTCCCCTTATTACTTACCCCTACCCTTTTCCTTTTGAATATTTTCTGTTATACAATATCTATCATACATTCTAGATCTCATTTACATCTTCATTCTCATACCAGAGAAAGATACGGTATTTACACATCTGTGACCTATTTATTTCACTTATGAGTATCTCCTCAAGGTATGTTTATTTGAATATAAATGACTCAAACTTATCATTCTTTATGGCAGAGTAATAATCCTATAAAAAAACCCACATCTTTTTAAAAAAAATTAAATCTTTATTGGTACATTATGAATACACATCATCACCACATTCAACATTGAGAGTTTGTACTAGAATATGACATGACTTGATTTTCATTTTTTCTCCTTTCCACCTGCCCTGCAACTCCCCATCCCCTATATACATAATCTTTTGTTTCCTTTTTTCTTTATCACTGTCACATTCTTTTTCCCTTCATTATTTACCCCTACACCCTCTTTCCTTTTAAATATTTTCTATTTCACAATATCAACTATACATACAACTCATTTACAATTTCATTTTGTCATACCAGAGAAAAGATATGATATTTACACATCTGTGACCTATTTATTTCATTTATGAGGATGTCTTCAAGGTACATTGATTTGAGTATGAATGACTCAACCTTATTATTTTTAATGGCTGAGTAATACTCCATTCTGTAAAAGAACCATATCTTCTTTATTCAGTCTCCAGTAGATGGACATTTTGGTTGTTTCCAAAATTTAGCAATCACAAACTGAGCTGCTATAAACATGGATGCACATATGTTGCTGTGATATGAATCTTTTAATTCTTTTGTGTATATACCTAGCAGAGCGATGGCCGGGTCAAATGGGACCTCCAATTCTAGCTTTTTGAGGAATCTCCACACTGATTTCCACAGAGGTTGTACTAGTCTACATTCTCACCAACAATGGAGAAGGTTTCCTTTTTCTCCACAGCCTCACCAACATTTGTTGCTGGCTTATTCTGAAATAGCACCCATTCTTTGTGGAGTGAGATGAAATCTCAGTGTTGTTTTCATTTGCATCTCCTGAATAACTAATGATGCTGAGCATTTCTTCATATACTTCTTAGCTGCTCTTACTTCTTCCTCTGAAAAGTATCTGTTCATTTCAGATGCTCATTTTAGAACTGCATCTTTAAATTTGGGAAGGCTGATTTTTTAAAGCTCTTTATATATTCTAGATAGTAGCCCTTTGTCTGAGGAACAGCTGGTAAAGATTCTTTCCCATAGTGTTGGTTGCCTTTTCACTCTGTTGGTGATTTCCTTTGCTGTGCAGAAGCTTTTTAATAGAATGAGATCCCATTTGTTGATTTCTTCTGCCAATTGTTGTGCTATAGAGGTTTTGTTCAAGAAGTCTTTCCCTAAGCCAATGTCTTCAAGAGTTTTACCTAACCTGGTTTGCAGCAGGTTTAGTGTGTCTGTTTTAGTATTTAGGTCTCTAATCCATTTTGTTTTTAGTTTAATACATAGTGAAAGAGATAGGTCTAGCTTTAGTCTTTGGCAGGTTAAAGCCCAGTTTTTCTAGCACCATTTGTTAAAAAGACTGTCTTTTCTCCATTGAAGATATTTAGCTACTTTGTCAAAGATAAGATGGCTTAGTGTATCTGGAGTTGTTTCTGGATTTTCTAATGTATTCCATTGGTCCTCAGGTCTGTTACTTTGCTAGTATCATGCAGTTTTTTTAATCACAGTGGCTTTGTAGTATAGTTTTAAGTTGGGGATCATGCTATCCACTGCCAAGTCCTTGTTGCTTAGAATTGCTTTTGCTATTCTAGGTCTTTTGTGGTTCCAGATTAATTTTTGGATTATTTTTTCTAGATCTGTGAAATATAATATTGGGATTTCAATCAGGACTGCATTGAGTCTATATAATAGTTATGGGAGTATAGCCATTTTGATTATGTTGGTTCTTCCTTTTCATGAACAAGAGATGTCTTTACATTTCCTGATATCCTCTTTAATCTCCCTTTTCAGAGTGCTACTGTTTTCAGAGTAGAGGTCTTTCACCTTCCTGTCTAACATATTTGAAAAAGGACTGGGAGAGCCAGGGATTCACTCAGTGGTTCCAGCAGCTGCTGGGCAAGTGCAAGGTCCTGAGTTGGATCCCGGTACCACATATCACAATGCTAGGTGTGGTGGCTCAGGCCTGTAATACCAGCACTAGAGAAGCAGAGGCAAGAGGATTGCTGTGAGTTCAAGGCTAACCTGATCTACAAAGTGAGACCCTATCTGAAAAAAATAATTGAAAAGTAGATAAATAAATCACCTAGTCTCGGGTATTCTGTTGTAGTCCCACATAGAGACTAAGACAAAGAATGTGAAGCCAGTTATCTTCCCAGGGCCTAATACCAGACAAATTTTCTAAGTCAAACCAGTTCTTGAGAGGATAAAACATTTTGTTCACATTAGTAGACCTTTAATAAATTAAATAATAATGCAGAAGGGAGAGATTGCTGAGGACCAAGACTAGAAGCATGGATTGTGGCTCTTGTGGTTCTCTTTCACTACAGGGAACCATCTATGGCTCATGTCCTTGGTGATCTCCCGGTGATCTTCCGGTACAGGACCACTCTCAATGCTCGGATCCTTCCCATGGCTCCCCCTCCCGTCCTCTACCCCTGGCTTCTCTGTCCATGACACTTACTAAAAACCTTCATAATGGTTTTGGTACTTAGAAATCTGGAAGATAGCCTTGCGTCTGTACGGTTTTGACTTGATATTTCATGTTTAATGTTTGAGCTCGTAACGTCAAAGTGAAGGCCATATAAGTAACTACTTGGGGCTTAAATTTGCTCCTAAGAGCATTCTTTGTCACACAGCACGATGCCATCTTATTCCCTTGAAAAGAGTACTACAGAAGCACCTGGGGATGAGAAATAAGAAGAACCAAAGGAACAATAAACAATACTATATGCAGTGAGTGGCTTTGTGTATACATCAACTAGTTTTGGTTTGTTTTTTAAAATGTTGGGAATTAAATATAGGGCCTTTTACATTCTTAGTTCTTCTTCTTCTTCTTCTTTTTTTAAACTCAGTCTTGAACTCACAGTAATCCTCCTGCCTCTGCCTCCTGAGTGCTGAGATTACAGACATGAGCCATCATGCCTGGCACTGTGGTATGCGGTACTGATTGTTGATATCCACACTAGGCATTGTTGTATGTGGTTACCGGGAATCAAACTCAAGACCTTGCACTTGCTAGGCAGGCACTGGAGCCACTGAGCTAATTATCCAGCCCAGAGACTAGGTAATTTATTAACAACAGAAATCTGTCTCTCAGTTCTGGAGGTTGGGATGTCCAAGAGCATGGCACTTGCATTTGGTGTAGAACTTACTGTGTCCTCCTATGGGAGAGACAGCAAGGAAGGGCAAGAAAGTAGAAGTGACTGAATTCACTTTTGTTCCAAATCTGTTTTCTTGAGAACAAACCCACTGCCACACTAACATTAATCCTTCATGTTCTCATGACCCTTTAAAGGCCTTCCTCTCAAAATTTGCAATGTTTCTAACTTATGAACTTTGGGGGACATTTTTAAACCATAGCATTGCTCTTCACTCTGACTGGTCTGGGCATCCTCCTTGAGCACATACCGATTCTATAAATCACTACCCACTCTCTGAATTTCTGCTCCGTTTCTCTGTAGGCAGCCTTCTCGAGCCTGCGACTGTCTCTTAACTTGTATCTCCACCAACCAATCAGAATCCTTCCAGCTATACCCGGGGGTTCCAGGCTGCATGCAGGGAATGTTACTTTGAAAAATAGAATTAGAAAGAAAGGAAAAATAAAACTCAGAGTGACGTTAGTAGGTAAAGGGAGCTTTCCTTGTTAGAGACCATAAACTATAGCTCTAGACTTCAAATAAGACACACAAAATACTCAGGTCATAGGACTGAGAGAACCGAGAATGGAGACCTGATGAAATGAGAGCATTTAGTGCGTTCCCAGATTTGTCCAGCAGAGGGCTGTATTTGGCCGATAGTAGGCTGACCTCATGCTCCAAGGCCCAGTTTGCAAGCCTTTAATAGCGGTCTTGTATTCTTTTGCTACAAGAAGGAGGTGTAGGGAGAGGAGACAGAAAGTTAGATTATCTAGGCATGGTGGAAAACAGCTGTAATACCAAATACTCATGAAAGGGACACGGAAGAATCAAATGTTGAACACTAGCATAAGAAAAAATAAAAATAAAAAAAAGTTGGTGGTGTAGTTTAGTGGTAGAATGCTTGCCTACTACATGCAAGGCTCTGTATTCAATGTTTTGTACTACAAAAAAATTTAAGACTTTCTTTAAAATTTTCAAAACTAGATGATGAAAAACTATACTTTTCTACATAAATACTGATTTTGTAAATCTTTTCCATATTTTATCATATTTCGTATTCAGTTTCACAGTTTGCTTTTTTCATTTAACCATTTTTTATAAGTGATGGTGGTTTAGTGATCATTTTTATGCTGCATAATTCTTCAAACTTATTGAAATGATTATATTTACAAAGTCATTCTATTTTTCCAGAGGGGATTCCTAAATATTTTGCTGTCTGGGGATAGAAACCAGGGTCTCATGCATGCTAGGCAAGTGCTCCACACTAAACTATATTCCAGTCCTTTTTATTTATATATTTTTATTTTGTGACATAATCTTGGTAAATTTCCCAGGTTAGCCTAGAACTTACCATCCTGACTAAACCTCCTGAATATGCCTTTAACCCTGGCTAACTCATGAATATTTTAGCCTACTTCATTTCACAGTACATTTTTCAAATTGTAAAAGGGTTTATTTTGAGTTTGTTTGTTGATTGTTTTAAGATTATAGATATTTAGATATTATAGATATTTCTATAGGATTCTGGTTTTAAGATTATAGATATTTCATCATGTCATTATATTGATTTTATCAGATTTTTCTAATTTGAAGTCATGATCTATACATGATTTGTATTAACCATAATTTTAGTAGGCATGTATTCAAAGAAAGTATTTCGTCCAAGCTTGTTTATATATACGTGTAAAAACAAAATTTAAAATGCTGCTTTTTTTCCTCTCCAACATGTTGTTTCTACTTCAACAGAATCAGTATTTAATCAACAGATTTCTGTGTTGCCTAGATTTGTTAGGGTAGGTGTTTAAAACTCCCAAAGCAAATGCATTTCTCTCAGATATATATTTAACATGTTATCATTAGTACATGTTTTCTTTAAGGTGGGGCAAGAGTCTTTGGGGAAGATGCCTGGCTTCCTGCTTATATTTTACTGTTATCCAAAGAGACAGCAATTTCATATTACAACATATCATATGGTTTTTGCTTATTTTGTAATATGTCACAAGCTCCAAATAATTTGCAGGTTTGAGAAATATTTTTGGTTAGAACATAATTAACTCAAAAAGACTATGGCTAGTCTGAACTATGGACAGATTACATAATGTCAGTTGAAATGCAGAAAACTTAGTAATCTTCTTATATTTCAGCCTTCCAGTTAATACAAACAAAATATTCCCCAGTGGTTAAGATGTGTCTGGTGGGTTGTTGTTGTTGTTGTTGTTATTGTTGTTGTCTTTTTTTGTAGTACTGGGGAGTGAACTTAGGACCTTGCACTTGCCAGGCAGATGCAATGCCACTGAGCTACATCCCTGAGTCATGTCTCATGTTTTAACAGAGCAGAAAAAGAAATCAGATTCCACCTTAGTGACAGTGCTGGTTTTCTTTAAGGTGGGGCAGGAGTCTTTTGGGGAAGTCATCTCTGACACTGTGGCCAAACAGAAATGCGGAGTGAAGAGTCTGTGGAGGCACTGTGGAAATGAGAGAAGACTGATTACAAAACTGCACACTGCACACCGCTGGACCGCAGCAGTATCTGGTCACAGAGGAACTGAATAAGGCAGAGCGAGTTTCCTTCCTCCACCAGCAGATGCACCAGTGTGAGGCCACAGAAGGTCAACAGCCTGGGAAGAATCTGGTCACAATGTGACAGAATGGAAACTTTTACTGACAATCTGGTCTTGGGATGACCAGAAACACCGGTCCCAGACGTCTTGAGGCAATGTATGTTCTCGTTTTTGTTTTTGTTTTTAATTTTTCCTAGAAGATTATTTTTTGGAGAACTTTTGTCCAGTGAGTGCTCAGGCAAGTCTGTCTTGCACGAGGTCATCACCCTCTTCCCCATTTGCCTGAAGTTTTATCTGTTCATGCCATGGTCATAAACTGAGCCTTGGATGTCTACGTGCAACGCTCTGTAACACCATGTCTCTACTCCTTGTTCGGCACCTATGAAGACACTCCAATGAAAAGACTCAAGCAACATTTCCAGGCAATTAATAGCTGTTAATAAAAGCAGATTGACCGTAAAATGTGGCATACTTTAAAAAGTCACATGAAATTCACTTTTTTGAGTAATTGTGTAAGTAGGATTACTATGCATTTATGGTTGTCAATGTTAAAAACCCAAAAGAAAACAGAAGGCACGTGGGTAGACAGTGAGAGGGAGAAGATGGGCAGGTGGTGATGGCACCTCTACCCTGCTCCTTCATAGCTTTAGCCTTTAAAAGCTTCACAAGTGTTTTTAAAATTCTTACAATGTCTCAGTGACTATTATCTTATAATAGAAGAGATATTGATTTAGAATAAAGAGAAAGTGCTATGAAAGAAAGGATGTAGCTTCAGTTCTTGTGTCGAAAGAATTACAATATATGTTACTTACAGGCAAAGTCTTCCCTGGTGCTTGCAAGCCCAGAAGTGATGTAACTGAGGTCATTTTATGGAAGCTGGAGTTCAACTTCCACACAAAAAGAAGGCAGAAGGTGGAAAGGACCCTTGGAGAAGAGCAGCTCAGTGGCCTGTGGACTTGGATTATCAGCTAATGAGCTCCTAAAATACTTCCACAAAGGAAGGAAATGGTCTGAGAGCCTTCAACCTGAAGTTATAAGTGTGAAGGTCCTCACAGAAGCCAGGATGCTTCTTATAACTCAGGTTGTTCTCATGAATCCTGACCTGGAAGGACTCTGTTTTCTGAATGTTCTCGGTGTGGGTTCAGAACCTGCGGGTTTGAGCACAAACCCCTGCTCTGTGGTAAATGGGGAAACATCATAAAGTCAAAGACTACATGACAGAATGATAAATTTAAGCTGTGAAAGCCAATCAAGGTTATTTTTACACAGATAATCACACCAATTCTACTGTTCCTGACTGAGTTATCAGTAATCCCAGTCAGTTACTGTTAGAAGATGGAAGATTGTTGATAGGGTCTTGTGGCTATTAAAAAAAAAAAAAAAGAGCGTAACACAGAGGTTTCTTCTTTGGACTTCATTTCTCTGATGTGGCCTAGTGAAAATAAAGTGCCATTGTACTTTGCCCCAATTAGTTCGTGCACCCAAATTCTAGAATAGAAAACAGTTTGAGATCAGTGAATTCAGACTCTGACCTGGCATTGAATTATTTGCATTGCATTCTTTCTGGAGTTAAATCAGTTTGTCATAGCTATCTATATCTTTTTCTGAAGGAAAAAGTGAAGTCAAGTCTATTCAGTTTAATACTTCTCTAGACACAGAAAGGGAAGGTCAGCACTCCAATGTGTGTCAAAATAGTAGCAAACTTTAGTTCTCATAGTTTGTCAAGAATGGGCAAAAGGTAATGAATGTGTGGGATGATATTGCTCTTTTTTTTTTTTTTAAGACAAGGTTTCACTTTTATAGTTTAGGCTGGCCCTGAGCTCAGCCTTGAACTCGGCAATCCTCCTGCCTCTGCCTCCTGAGTGCTGGGATTACAGGCACGAGCCACCAGGCCCAGCACTGTGGTTTGTGGTACTGATTGCTGTTGGGCATGTGTCTCCATGCCCAACATTGTTGTATGTGGTTAGCGGGGACTGAACCCAGGTCCTTGCACTTGCAAGGCAGGCACCAGAACAACTGAGCTAAATCCCTGGCCCTGTGGGTTGATATTGCTTTTAAGAATACTTGGGTAAATTTTTCAAAGTTAATGTCAGAGTAAATTTTTTGGATTAGACTCAGCAAATATCCATCATGAACTACTTTGGGGATGAATATCATGATAAAGGTTGTGTTTCAGGGCCATAAAGAGATCAAACTCAGGCCCTTGTGCTTCCAAGATAGGTGTGGTCCACTTGAGCTAAATCCCTGACCCCTGTGGCATTACCGTGAAAGCAAGAAGAATCTATTTGACAGAGTAACAAGGTATAAGTAGTTTTGGGGTTTAGTACTCTGACACTTTTTTTCAGGTGATTACAAGAAAGTGCAGGCAATATAACTAGGCAATTATAGGAATTCTGAATAAGCACTGCTTCTTAAAAAAAAAAACTCAAAATTGCTTTCATCACTTTTTTGTTTTATTTTTAGGACATCAAGAAGTAGAAAATGTATCTATAAGCAGGATCCTCCACAAAGAGGAAATTCTCAGTTACACAATTGCAGTAACCAGCTTGAAACCGTACTGGTAAGGCTATAAAATATTATTGAGTTGGTTTATTAATTAGCTGCTGATTAAAATTATGAGCCTGTTCTAGGCTGGTATGCTTGCTAGATGAGCCTCTCACTGGCATAAGGAAACAGAACTTCCTATGTCAACGATCACAATTGAGATCTTAATAGTTTAGTGATACTGTAGTTCTCTGAAAGCAAGATGACACGGTGGCTGAGCATTTATGACTCTTGTGCAGCCATTCTCTCGGGTCAGATGTTAGTTCAAGTAACATACACTACTCATTAATTGCAGCTATCCCTTACAGGAACGTACTTTTCCTTTCTTTTTACAAGCCTGTCTCTCATTAACACCTTCATCCTGCTGTTCTCTACATCTTACTTTATACCTTGCTGCTATGTCGTGTAATCAATAGATACTGACAAGTCTGAGCCTTATGGTCTTAGGCTTGGAAGAGGTAAAAATCAAGTCCCAGACTCCCATTTTTGAAAATCTAAACAGTACTCTCACAGTCAGGTAGTTGGGCAGCCCTTGACACATAACGGGGCTAGCATGCCAGAATTGTGGGGACAGAGAACAAATAAGACTTGAGCTTTTGTTGTTCACCATATAGGCTCCCATAAATTAGCCTGAGGGCCGGAGATTTAGCTCAGTGGTTCTGGCACCTGTCTTGCAAGCACAAGGACCCGGTTGATCCCCAGTAACCACATGTAATACTGGGTGTGGAGACTCACACCCAGCAGCAACCAGTACCACACACCACAGTGCTGGGCGTGGTGGCTCACGCCTGTAATCCCAGCACTTGGGAGGCAGAGGCAGGAGGATTGCTGTGAGTTTGAGGCTGACCTCAGGGCCAGCCTGAACCACAAAGAGAGACCCTGTCTCAAAAAAAAAAAAAAAAAAAAATAGCCTAATAAAAGACACCTAACACGAGAACACCACAAAGAAATTTATTAGTACGCATATCTAACATACACAGGAGGATACTCAAGGAATAAGTAATGCAAACGATTGTTAGAAGTTGGGCTACAGGGCATTTAACAAAACACATGGTTAGAGAAGTGATGAGGTAAAAAGGACTTACTGTTTCTGACAATTGTGGGAAGGCAAATATATAGCAAAGATAATAGTAAATAAAGCTTGGTTTTCATAAGGTTTATAATGAAATTTTCTCTGATCCTGACGCCATGCTGGAGTCTCTGATCTGTCCTTTTTGAAAGGAAATCTTTACAAATTTATCTTCTGTATATATAGAGAGAAGAAAGGAATGAGGAATGAGAGACAGAGGGAGAGAGAGAGAGGAGAGAGAAAGATTGAATTTATTGATTCTTTTTCTCAGTTGTTTTCAGGTCAAAATAATTCAGTGCTAAAATGTGTCTGTCAGGGAGACATGGCAACCTTCACCTGGTACTCACTACCCAGACTCCACCACCCTGAGCAGGAAAACGTGTCACACTGGGATCTTGGGCAGATGGTCTGGCCTCCCACCTCTGACATCCAGAAACAGCTCTGGGTCCACTTTTGCTTTTATGGAGATATCATCAGAGGACTTCAACAATAACAACAAACCTCAGTTTTTTTTATCATCAACAAATTACTATAATATTTAGTGACTTTGGCCTTTTGTCATCAATACTAGTATTGTCTGCCCTTTGGCTGACTTCACTATGGTCCTGTCATCAGCCTACTTGTGTATGACCATGTAAATCTGATTGACTGCAGTTATCATTATGAACCTACTGTTGGTAAAGTACTATTTTTCCAAGTCTGAGTTGTAACAAAGACGGTGGACAATTTTTCCTGCAAAAATTATTTATTTATATTTCAAAACAACTAGTTATACTATAATCTGGAAAATGCCAACTCTTTTTTCTTTTCCAAGACTAAGTCACTCATAAAAATCAATTATTTAATCATACTCCATGGTCCATTTGAAACATCTCTTAGTAAACTGAGTTTTTTCTTCTCTCACATGTTACTTGGTGATTTCCCGGGAAGCTCTCTAGGTCTGTCAGGTTCCAGGATTACAGTGCACATTATTAATCAACATGTCAGTGCTTGGGAAGCCTGCTGCTTTGATTTTTCCTGCTCTTTTGCTCTTTTCTGGAGTGATTTTCATTGATTCTGCACACATGAGTCTAAATGGCTCAAAAAAAGGTAAAGGAATACAGACCTCTTAGCCTCAAGTCACCCAAATCATCAACAGATGACTACCAGAAATCAGAGAATGGAACCCAGGGAGATTCAGAGGACAGTGCAAGAGTCACGATATCTTGCTTTCCTCTCAATCAGATTGACCATCTGTGATATTCTTATAGTTTGTGATATTCTTATAGTCTTTATAGCCTTTAATTCAATACAGATTTCTTAATTATCTTCTAAAACCCCAGCAGTGTTCTAGGTACTGAAGAAATAGTAGTGAAGAAAATTGACCAATTTTCTACTTTTATGGGCTCTGTTTTCTTTCAGCTTAAAACAAGGAGACTTTGCTTCTTTGCTTACTCAATGTGTGAAGGGAGGAACAAAGGTGAATACTGATAAATCTGGAAAAAGGGTCGCAGAGTATCAGAGAAGGAAGCCTTGGGGAAGGTGAAGATGTGGGAGCTGGTAGTCATGTTGTAAAAGGACACAGCTCCAGCCTCATAGTCCAGAACAACACCCACCACCAGGGGGTGCTCATGCAGCTCAAGGGCAGTGGGGGGAGAGGTCAGAGCTACATAGCCACTCTGTGTGCACAGCCGGATGGCCCAGAATCCAAACTCTGGTGCCTGCTGCATTCCCAGGCCTCTCTGCACATTTTCCATACACACTCCCACATCCCAAGCTGTTCCTTCTCCAACGTCCACTTCAAAGTAGTGTCTTCCTGAGGTAAAGCCTTCACAGCCCAGGACACAGGGGAAGGCAGTAAATCTCCTGGGAGAAAACTCAAGATTCTTCCGGCTGCATCCTCGAGACACTTGCCTCTGATCCTTAGACAGAAATAGGTGAGGATGAGCTGTGTCTGGATCCAGTGTCACACTGACTGCAAAAAACAAACCAGGATGAAGCAAAAGACACAAGCAATAAAAATCATGTGGATTTTGGTCACTGAAAACATAATTTCAGTAAAACTAGCCCATGTCCAAATTCAACCTTTTGTTTCTTCCTAGGTATATGAGCTAAGTGTAAAGTGAAAAATAACCATATGTTGCAGAGAATGGTGAGGAGAATCCAGTGAGCTTATGTTTTCTTGGTGTTTAGTAAAATTCTTTGGACACAGTAAGCTCCCAATATTGTGCCATAATAATAATAATAATAATAATATCTTCCATGCATATGTGTTTATCAATCCCATTTAATATCTCAGAGATACCAAAGACCTGTTCTGCCCAGAGCCATTCCTCTGCCCCGTGCACCTTCAGAAACCATGGAACCAAGGAGCTGCCCCTTCTCCACATCACAACCACAGAGGCATGCAAAAGAGAGTGTGTACAGAACAGTTTAACTGAAAAATCAAATTTTGTATATATATTTATACATATATATCGATGTATACATATCATATATAAGTGTATGTATATTTTATGTGTTTATAAAACATTTGAAACATTTTATATGTCCATATAAATAAAAGCCAATTTTTTTTTTTGTCTTGCTCTGTTTTCTTGGACACAGAATCTCACTGCGTAGCCCAGGCTGACCTCAGTCTTGTGATCCTCTTCCCTCAGACTCCTTAGTGATGGGATTACAGGTCCGTGTTGCCAAAAATTGGCTAAAAGTCAGTGTTTTCTACATTAAAATACTTATTTGTAATGTATAGTATATAATATACTACCTTAAAGACATGTAATACTTCTGTGTTTCAGGTATACAAAAGTTTGGCTTAATATACTGCATATTGTCAAAGATAAAAATTTCTCTGTCTTCACAGATAAATAAAAAGACTGGTGGGATGGTTTTGTTATCAACAAGACAGGGTGAAGCTTTGCTGCAAATAGAATGTGTCACAAGAGAGAAAGTGGAACGCTGCGTTAGTAAAAGAACAAGAATGTGTCTATGGAATTACATTAAAATGTACGACTTCTATTTGTACACGAGCAGGTCTGTGTAAGATCTACTTACCTAGCAGCTGCCACCACCATTGCCACAATTATAATCAAAATGTTCTCAGAGTACAATTGGAAACTAAATGTTTTTATCTATTTTTATGTCAGGATTCCTCTTTGCCCAAAGGCTTACATTTATGTTAGCTACTTCAAATTACCATCTCTTTAGCTGGCAACATGATTGCAGCACAATAAGGATTTGTATATTACCTTCAAGCCAGGGTGTAAAATCTGTATGTTGTGTAATGCACAGATAGAGTATATTTATAAATTCCATATATCCTGAGAAAACAACTAGTGTTTACAATTAGAAAACTAGTTGTTGGGCCAGGGAGTTAGCTCAGTGGTTCCGGCGCCTGTCTTGCAAGCACAAGGACCCAGGTTTGATCCCTGGTAACCACATACCATACTGGGTGTGGAGACTCATGCCTAGCAGCAATCAGTACCACACACCACAGTGCTGGGCGTGGTGGCTCACGCCTATAATCCCAGCCCTCGGGAGGCAGAGGCAGGAGGATTGCTGTGATGTGAGTTTGAGGCTGAGCTCAGGGCCAGCCTGAACCACAAAGTGAGACCCTGTCTCAAAAAACCTAAAAAAAGAAAACAAGTTGTCAAATCACTATACTTTGGGATTATAGGAAAGGAACCACAGGGTGCTAGCCGTGAATACCATAAACTCAGGAGTAAAATTCAATGCTTACTGATGACTGAGCTCTCTGGAAATAAGTCACAAACTTCAGAGGAAAATAAACCTACCCCAAATTTGAAGCTTTCTCAAAACAGAATGAAAGTGTACAATACCACTCACATACTAGAAGAATACTGCATGTAATAAGCTCCAGGAATGAATAAGGGAAGAACTGAACAGAAATTCCTACACCCCAGAAAATCGGGAAGAAGAGAAATTCCTACACCCCAGAAAATCGGGAAGAAGAAATTGATGGCCTGAGAGCCACTGGAAGCAAATCTTAATGAATTAGTGAAATTGAAGAAACTGAAATTAAATGCAAAATGAAGTGTCAATTCAAATCCATCAGACATGTAAAAGTTAAAAATAATGCACAGCAAATACGGGATTCGTGGAATAAAGGGAGTTCTACTGCCCTTGGAGTAAAGAGGGACAATCCCTCTGTGGAGTCTAGGAGCACTAAGACATGCATCCAAAACATCAGCACCTTCACTTCAAGCTCCTGACTTCCGAAGGGTTTCCCCTGCAGGGTTTAGGGTAGAATCATGTGACTACAGCATCACCTATGCTCTACCTACAGTAAGGTTCAAAGTATGTGGGATAAAGCGGGAATTCAAAGAGACTCTCACAGTGCAGTCCATATTTAGTCACTGGAGGAGATACACCCCAGAGGACCTAGCTTTGGACTGTTGGTATTCATAGACTTGTTTTAATTTGATTATGTTTTCTGCGTGTTTTTGTTTTTGTTTCCAGCATTCATGGCTGAACCTAACTTCTTCTTACATTCATTTCAACTTTAATAAACTTAGAATTAAATACTTTCTGGCATATCTCATACAAATCTGTCGTTACTCCTTGGCATTTTTCAAATAAAACATTAAAGATTTTCTGACACTCAATCTTCCTTTTTAAAATAAAATCAATTAAACACTTAAACTGTGATCAGTACCAATGATATGCATAATAGTGGCACCAGCAATGCATTTTGTATTTTAGATTCTTTTTTCGCTGGCAGTCACTATAGCAAGAGATAAAACTGCTTGTTTTCACAAGAGCAGAGTCTCTGGCTTTGTGTTCTTTTCGGTGCCTGCAGAGTGGCAATGCTGCTCTTATGTGTCTAGTCTTTTTTTTTTTTTTTGAGACAGGGTCTCGCTTTGTGGTTCAGGCTGGCCCTGAGCTCATCTTCAAACTCATACCACAGCAATACTCCTGCCTCTGCCTCTTGTGTGCTGGGATTACAGGTACACCTGGCACTGTGGTATGTGGTACTGGTTGCTGCTGGATGTGAGTCTCCACATCCAGTACTGTTATGTGGTTACCGGGGATCGAACCCCGGGTCCTTGTGCTTGCAAGACAGGCGCCGGAACCACTGAGCTATATCCCTGGCTCTATGTGCCCGTTATTTGACAGAGGCAGCACTCCTCTGCTTTCATCTCCTGAAATGATTTTTTACTTAAATTTTAAGTTCCAATTCATTATATTCTTTCTGAATCTAGATTTTATGACACTATTCCTCATGGTAATTTTAAATACTAACTTAAATGTAGAGGAAAAATTCAAACAGAACAAAAATAAGAAATACCTAAAAGACTAGTGACTTTCCCACTGTTTATGTGTATGTTAAAATAAGATATATAGATTTATCGGCCGTAAAACATTATTTCCTTTGAAAATAGTGATTTCTGTACAACAAATTAAGCAGAAAAGTGTGCCTAAATTAAAACACATTTATGCATTTTCCAAACTACACAATTATATGTTTCACAAAGAAAATAAAAGTGAACTTGTAAAAACTGTCAGAAACATTGTAATCATTAATCTCAATTTGTCATATCCGACGGAGTAAGAATTGTCTAGTACATTAGGAAAGCATGCTCCTGTATGTATCGGGGGGGGGGTGGTGGAGGTCTGACCTTAGGTACTACCTGTGCTCCACGGCCCCTTCCTGCTCATTCTGTTCCCCTGCTCTGCTTCTGGCTGGCATGAACAAAGCAACTTTGCTCCATTGACCACAACCTCCACCAAAATGCTTCTGCCCTGGAGCCACCTGATCATGTACTGAACCTCTGAAAACTTTAGACGATGTTAAACCTCTTCTCTTTACACTGTGGGTGTTTGGTATTGTGTCTAACACCAGAAAAGCTGACTAATACAAACATCCACCTATAAGAATTTGATATTAATAATACACGAAAGAGAAATTAAATATACTACTAATAATCTCAGGTTCAGTGATACAATTTTTAAAAAGCTATCAACAAAAATAACTGAAACCTGTGTATTCAGAATATTTCACAATCACTAAGAACTATAATATAAAATCAACCTAATTGCTTTGTTTCCAAGTAGTGTGTGTGTGTATGTGCTTTGTGTCTCTAAATGTCTTATATAGGATGATGGAGGGGTTCAAAACATATACCTGGAAAAATCCTGTCATGTGACTATCAAACTTTGAGAGTTAGGAGTCCAAATTTTTTATATATCATTATATGCAAAAATAAGAAAAAAGGAAAGAAACTTGGATGATACTGTAAACTATGAGCATTTGATATTTGAATCTCTATGAATATCTTCTGTCAAAATGTAAATAAAGGTAGCTACAAGCACTAAACAGGAAACACAGTTTTAAGTGTGTGCACTTTGGTGAAAATCCCCCCATTTAAGTGTGCAGAGGGCCTAAGAATTCCCTCTGAACAACAGAACGTGGACAGATGATAAGAAGTCACTGCTGTGATTGAGTTTCATTCTGTATGCACCATCTTGTCAGCAGAGGTGCTATGGAGACTCCCATTCTGGAATTCACATTGCTGGCAAAATGGGCCACTTGGGACACCTACCAGCAAGGATGGGAGGTTTCTGGAAGCTGATCAACCCACAGCTGTTGGGACTTCTCTGGAAAAACAACAAGGTCGCAAGGCCAAGGGGTGAGGATTGAGAGATAAGAAAGGTATGAGATTAGAAATGTTAGAGGTTGGGAGGACTCTTTAGTCAATACTGAATGAGTGTTGTGTTTATTTTTTAGCCTTTTTTTATATATTCACAGCCACAGCCAGCAAGAAGCCAGGGCCCCACACACACAGTGCAACCAAGGGGAATGAATGCTGTCAGCAACCTAGTGAGTGTGGGTGTTTGCCAACACTGAGGGAGTCTGCACTCACATACCTTGATAATGTCTTAGTATTTTCTTTACATCCAAGTAAACCTGAGCAACATCACACACAGTCTGAATCTCCAAGGGAAAGGCCTCAGGGGTTTCCAGCTTCACAGCAGAAGTCCTGAAAGAACCAGAGACAAAGATCCTCAGTGGTCCTCTCCATTCAGCTCTGCCTACCTAGACCCTCCCTTCCTATATGCACACAGGACTTACTTGCTCAAGGTGCCTTTCACATCCTGTAAGGAATAAAAACAAATGGCAAATGTTAACATCTGTATTTCATGGACTGTACCATGAGAGACACTGTCTATAAATACAACTCCCAGAGACAGAGAGAAGGACCTAGCTTGAGTCATTGCTGCATAATCAGGAACAATGGTTCCATCTGGCTTCTGCCCACTCATCAGGAGGCTGTGAATTCCCTGCAGAATTCTAAAGGGGAAAAGCAGTGGCCACAGTCCATTAACCTGTGGCTGCTGGAGAGTGGACATGAGCTTTGCCCTACCTCCTCCACAGTCCTAAGACTGGTTCTCAAGGACTTGAGTGAGCCTGTGTAGAGAATGCTTGTCACCAAGGGACTTCATGTAATTACATATACAGGTGCTGAGACTAAGTCACAGTGATGATGACAGCTAGTATCACAGGGCATTGCAGCAGATGTGCTATATTTCACCTAATTGTGACCACCAGCATTAACAGCTTAAATAGTGGGCACCAGAATTAACAGCTGTCTTAATTGGGTGCATTCATTTATGCAGCTGTAAGAACCTACAGCCTCTGGAGCATAGATTTTACCAGCAAATCAGGGAAAAACTATCCTTTCTCTAGCCTGCCCCAGTGTCACCATCTGCCACTAGAAGAGTATTTCTGGAGAAAGTCTGACAGTCAGGGATCTATGCCAATAAAACAAAGAAGAAATGATTTTCAAAGTTACCCCATGGTTCCCTTTCACCATTCTGTGTCCACTCAGAGGAAGCAGGTTTTGTAATTCTCATATACAGCCACTCTGATGATACTGATATACAAAGTAAGAGAAATATTAAAATCTCTGCACTACTACCTATGTTCAAGAGAAAGCAGGGTTAATAATCTTCCCATGTTTCCTGACAACTCTACTCTTACAGCTCCTTATCAGAATTCTTCCATTCTGAGAGTCCACAGCCTCACCTCTAGTACTTTGTGGGCTGAGCCCTGACACTTTGCCTCCAGTTCCAGGATGTGGCTCTTGATCTCATCACTCTTCTGCTGCACGTTGGCCTCGCTCACCCTCAGTCTGCTCAGCATCTGCTCTTCTTCCTTCTCCAGCCTCCACAGATAGTACTGCTCCTCCTCATGTAGAAATGTGTGGAGATTCTTAAAGTCTGACTTGATTTTTTGTCTCTGAGTTTGTGTCTCATCCTAGAATCAAGAAAGTATGACCAAAAGAATAAACAAAATGTGCAATGTAGATGCAATGGAGTCTTTCCCAGTCTTTGAAAAGAAGTCTTACCCATGCTACAACGAGAATGAAACTTGAATATTTTCTGCTATGTGAAGTAACCCAAAACAAGGAGAAAGATACTGCACATCTGACATTTATCTCAATTGTTCAATTCATAGAGATAAGAAGCCACAATTGTTCAATTCATAGAGGCAGAAAGCAGATTAGTAGCTACTAGGTGGTCAGAGAAAGGAAATAATAAGGAACTAGTACTTAATGGGATCAGAATGTTACTTTGGAAGATAAAATTACTTCTTGGAGTAGATTTTATCATAGCCACACTTACTAACTCTGAATTGTATACTTCAAATGATAAAAGTGACAAATTTTATGTAATACATATTCTACCACTCACAAAAAAAGAAAGTATGATCAGTTACTACTTGTGATTTAATTTTTCATGTGTTATTCAAGTTGGAAGAAGTTCCTAAAGGTTCCTGCTGGTACAGAGACACTGGAAATATTGACCCTGTCTTCTCTGTAGTCACCTAATTAATTTTCTACTAAGCACAGAGCTTGGAAGAGAGTAGAAGACCCACTGAGACAAATTTTATTACTGAGAAAACTTCTTCTACTGCCGAGGCCATCCTAGTCATCTCTGTGGATAAGAAATCAGAAAGTAATGATGTATGTTATTGGATGTCAGTTTCATTTGAGGAAAATGCAGATGCACAATTTCCAAGAATGCTTTCCAAATTTCTGCCTTGCTCCTGCAACCATAATGTCATGATAGAAGGTCATCAATTTAGGATGAAGTAGAATTTCTCTGAAGGAAACTGGTTGAGACTTATGCCTTCCATTGAAGTGTTTTCCATATGTCTCAGCTATACTTAAGGTTTTCCCCCATCTTAAGATCCCAGAAATAAGGGATATAAACGCATTTTTTGGAAGCCTAAGTTCAATATCCACATGCAAAAGAGGCAGAGGGTAAAAAAGACCTGACAGAGGCAGAATGGTTAACTGGCTTATAGACTTGGACTGCTCCTCATGGATTCCAAAAACACTTCCAAAAAAGGAATGTGTCTTTGATAATGTGGAGTCTGTTGACCTACGGAGAGGGTCTGGAAGCCTTTAGCCTACAGGTACAAGAGTGAATTTTTTTGAGACAGCTATGGTCTCCTTTATAAGTCAAAGTATTCTCCATCATTGCCCTGATGAACCCAACATGTGGAGACCTTACTTTCTGAAAGGTCTCAAAGATGGTTTTTACAGTCTTGCAAGCACTATACGGCTGGTTCTTGCCTACACCTGTTAGGCCAAAAGCCAGATCCTGCACAATGGGTTTT
This sequence comes from Petromus typicus, assembly GCA_004026965.1. Lineage (NCBI taxonomy): Eukaryota > Metazoa > Chordata > Mammalia > Rodentia > Petromuridae > Petromus > Petromus typicus. Next base: position 35,613 of record PVIR01014739.1, read on the forward strand.
ATTTTCCTAATCTTGTGCAGTGAAAATAAAGTGGAACTATGTTTTGTCATCTTCTGTCATCTAGAACTCAAAATAGGTGGAGATCAGTTAACTCAGATACTCACCTTCCATTTTGTTATTTGTATTTCCATGAACACTTTCTGATTTGTGTATTCTTCTTGGAATTGATTCAATTTTGTCACAGCATTCTGGAGCTTTTCCTGAGGGGAAAATTTTAGGAAGAATATCTGTTAAATTTGATTGTTCATTAGACTTGAACAGGAATCTCAGCAGTCCAAAAGGCGTTGAGATCACAGCGAATATTTATTGAGCTGCTACACTTTGCTAGTGAGCCTGCTGAAGACTATATATTAGGTAACATTCATTTGATCGGAAACCCTGACAGTTAGTATGATTTTCAACTTGCTTTCTTCACTGTAGCAAAGGAGGCTTGGAAGGGTTTGAGTCACATGCCCAAGTTAGGGTAGATAGGAGGCAGTAGGGCTGGGATTCTGGTCTGTGTTGACCAATGTCTAAGGCATATTCTCTCCTCACTCACCAAGTGGCCAGGGAAGCCCTGAATAATGTGCTGTATGAACATAACAAAGTCCATTGACACACACAGAACTTTGTGTGAATTGTGAGTCTGAAAGGAGAGATCAAGATGTCAACTAAAGATACTAGAAACAATATAGATGGGTAAATTCTGGTATGTTTTAAAGAATGACAACATGAAACCTTTTTTTTTGAGACAGGGTCTCGCTTTGTAGCCCAAGCAAGCCTCAAACCCATAGCACACCTCTTTCCTCTACCTCCCAAGTGCTGGGATTATAGGCATGAGACACCATGCCCGACACTGTGGAATGTGGTATTGATTGCATGCCTGGCATCGTTGTATGTGGTTACCAGGGATCAAACCCGGGCCCTTGTGCTTTCAAGGCAGGTGCCAGAACCACTGAGCTAAATCCTGGCCCAGCATGAAACCATTCTAAAAGGATGGTTTCCTGACAAGGTTTTAGGTTATTTTTCAAAATGTTTTTCATATTTTCCTTGAAAGCAATGTGATGAAGACGCCAACCATTTTCTTAGATAGCAAAAATATTGGCTTCTATCATTTCTAAACCAAACAAGTATTTTAGTGAATTCTGTAGTGCTCTCAGAAAAGGGTTCTACCCAACTGATTTGGCAAAGCTGCACTGCCCTGGGTATATGCCAAATATATTCCAAATTTTACATATTTTAATGTCTTGAATTCATTTATAATCCCTGGATATTTATATTTCAGGGGGAGGGGATACATTTCTTTTAACCCTATTAGAAAAACCAAGAAATTAAAATATTAAATAACTGACCCCAAAATGCCATGAAGCAAGGCCCAGATCCAAGATTTCACCCTCAGCTGTCTGCCTCTGAGGGTGAGAACCATGACCAGCACTGCTTGCTTCCTAACTGCTCAATAGGAGAGAAACTCAAGCAGCTCCTGGAGTCTAAGAAGTGCCCCATGTACTGAGCAGAAAGTGAGAAAGGTTGTGGAACCTCCATGTGAGTATGAGTCCAGCTCTGCATCGTGGGGGATAAACTAGGACCCCACACTGTAAAAATGTCCCTCAATTTCAGCGTGACTGAGGGTTGGGGCAGCAGGACTAAGCAAGCTCCTTCCTTCACCACACAGGCACATTCAGTGCAAGCTCTCAGAAGATGCCTAAGAATTGCCTAGAACCTCTCCCTCTCTGGATTCACATACTAATCACTTCTGAATTTGCAACTCTTCCTCTGGAACCCAGGTTAAAACTGCTTGACACTTCCCTATCTTAGAGGCACAATATAAACATTATTCTTTTATATTTCTTTTATTTTAGGAGTATCTGGGTGGTTTTTTTCAATCTCTGACCCCTCATTCTTCACATGGAAATCCCCATTGCAAAGTGGCATAGGATTTGGATTAGGAGCGAATCCTCAGGTCCTGTGATTTGGCTCCCTTTCCACTCCTCTTACCTTTCTGTCCACTGTAAAAGCCTGGGAGGCCAGTCGTGATGAGCCCCAGTGGCTGTGCCGTTGTGGGGCAGTTTTCTCTGCATGGATGATGTCCTGCAAGGGCCAAGTGCATGTATCCTCAAAAGCCACCTCTCTAATGTATCACCCTCTTCTTCTGCCCAAGCTAGCATTTTGATGATTTGCCCTCCCTACTAAACTTTAGGATAGCTACAGATACTGTTCTTTCCATTTTCAGATCCAGTTGCAGAGACTGACTCATGGTGGTTTCCAACAGCACACAGTGCAAAGCAACAAAATATACAAGTGTTTGGTTGAGCATGTCTTGGAGCAGAAAGAAGACCACGGTAACACAGAGTATGGAGACAAGAGTCTGACCAACCTGCTCAGTGTCAGGACAGATGGTTTGGACTGAATTCATCAAAGATCCATCACAAAGTACATTTCAGAAGAATAACATGAAATAAGCTATGCTTCTGCTCATCTTAGGATTTGGGGTCAATATACTCAGGTCTTGCAAGCACTATGTGGCTGGGCCTTGCCTAGCCCTTGTGAAGGCTCTGCCCAGGGCATACTCACCTTGTAGCTCTGGCATATGTCCTCTACCAGTGCTGTGGCGTGCCCTTGGTGCTGCGGTCCTCGCTCACAGCGCCAGCAGATGAGCTGACTGTCATCTTCACAAAAGAGCTGGAGCTGCTCTCCATGGGCCTCACACACCAGCTCATCCTCTGTGTCCTGCATGTCTTTGATGAGCTCTATGAGATTTCCCAGCTGCTTGTTGGAGCGGAGGCTGTTTATATGAAATGAGGCTCGACACAGAGGACAGAAGAACGCCTTCTGGCCCTGACTTCTGGGTAGCTGGGAAATGTATTGCTCCATGCACATCTGGCAGTAGCTGTGTCCACAGTTGATGCTCACTGGCTCTATCATCAAATTCAGGCATATGGAGCAAGTGGCCATCTCTTTCATCTTTTTGGTCCTACTGGCGGAGGCCATGATTTTTACTGGGAAATTCCGATGTTGGATCTACAGGTGAGGATGAAACAGCGAACAATTCCACAGGGATGGAGATAGAATTGATGGAAGCTTGTGTACAAGGAGGTGGCTGCTCCTGTTCTCATAGGTCTTGCAGACTTCTCCTTGGAAAGAGGAAATACGTCAGAGTTGAGAATATATACAAACAGTTAGCTGTGTTTTCTAATATGCTTGCCATTATTAATCTGGACATGTAAGTTTAACTTAATGAATATTTAAATTTAAAATTCCATTTCTATGTCTAGCTTTTTTCTCACCTGACTTCTAATATTTCAAATGCTCAATTATGTTACTGCTGGTATTTATAGGACAGGCCAGTCACAAACCATTCCATCATGGTGTGAAGTTCCCTGGGACAAGTGCAGACTGAGACGAAGCTTCCTCACAGACTGCAGCAGGAGCCACAACTCAGCGAGGCAGAATGAAACTGGGCAGAATGAAGCTTCTTCCTGTTCTAGTAAGTATCAGAAAGCATTAGCACCAGAATTATCTCATTATACCTGGTGGCAACACTTGGCCACATTGTCTATGAACATTATGGCTTAGGTCTAGATGTCCTCCCAAAGCCTCGTGCAGTCATAGGTGGGGCTTTCCAGAGTTGGCTAGATCTAGAGTGGTGTGTGACACTGGCATTACTTCATGTTGCAATGCTAGGATTAAATGCACTAGTATTAATAGTGTGAGTGGTACTCATTTTAAGTGTGAGTATCCTAGATAAGATATAAGGAACAAAATGAGACTGGTTGCTTATTGCTTGCTTGCTTTTGTTGCCTAATGCCTGCCAAGAACTGTTTCTGAGGGCCGGGGAGTTAGCTTAGTGGTTCCGGCGCCTGTCTTGCAAGTGCAAGGGCCCGGGTTCGATTCCCCGGTAACCACATAACAATACTGGGTGTGGAGACCCACACCCAGCAACAACCAGTACCACATACCACAGTGCCGGGCGTGGTGGCTCATGCCTGTAATCCCAGCACTCGGGAGGCAGAGGCAGGAGGATTGTGATGTGAGTTTGAGGCTGAGCTCAGGGCCAGCCTGAACCACAAAGCGAGACC